>CAJVPM010000833.1:0-14573 GCA_910592325.1 Scutellospora calospora
GCCTTAAATAATAACTGTGAAAACCCTTCTGCTACCTAAAAATTTACAGATTAATAAAGAACCACTCGTAACAATATCTTTTTAATACAAAACATACTCTTTTCTATTTTATATCTTTATATAGAAAGTGGCTTTAACTATTAGTACATATATATGCATATTTAGTTATCTTATATTTGTTTATCCTTAGCCTTTGACTTTGATTATTTTTTTATTTTTTTTTTATTTTATACAAATGCTATCAGCTGAAACTTTATTAGTTATTTGATAGTAGGTAATGATACATATTATAAGAGTACAACTAGTCATATGTACAACTTTAGATTATCTATTTAAGTAGTTTATCTGAAAGTTCTATATTAGTTACGATACCTGAAATCTATTTGAAGATTCTCTATTTAAACTCTCTGGCTCTATAACTTATCTGTTTCTATCTATTTTATACCAAGCTAGTCTAACCTCATGTTACTTCTTCAGGAAGACACCTGAGCTAATATATGTTCATAAACTTTATGATTTTAAGCCTGAACCCATCTCAAGTACCCCTTTACCAACTTCCTAATCAATAGATACTGTAGTACCTAACTATGCTATGCTATATCCTAATTTAGCTTGCATATACTCTTGTTTGATATTCATACAAATCTGGTTTCTACTGTGATCTTCTACTGGATCAGTTCTTTATGTTTTCAGATATTTCACAAGACAGATTCTCCTAATTCAGTTAGCTGCTAAGCCAGATTGGTATTGCTATATGACTTTGTATAACAGACTTACTTGCACCTACTCAGTCACATTCTTTAGCCACAGATTTCTTTCATCAGATTAGGTGTAAACTAGTATGACTATTAAAATTCATACTACTTTATCCAACTCAAGATTTTTACTATGCAGATCTCCTGTTCATAGATCCTATTAAGATTTATTCATATAATATTACACTTTGCTAAACACCTTATCACACTTCCAATACCTTGATTAGTATTGATGCAATGTGATTTATAGGGTTACAACTCCAAAAATGAGCAGAGTTTTACTGTAAATTAGATACAAATATCTAGATAATTATTCAATTTTGTATATAGTAGGATTTGAACCCTAGACCTCTTGCATAGCAGTCTAGTAACCTAACCACTATACTAAGATCACCAGACTCACCTTGATTATTTTATAATAGCAAGAATACTACTCTCATACTTCTGAAAGAACTCTGTTAAATATATAATATTAACATTCAATCTTAAATTTCAATATATCAGATTGATATATAGCAAAATAGATAATAAATATAAAGACCTTATTAGGAAAGTAAACTTAATGAAAGATATTTGAGAAATTGCAGAATCAAATTCTACCTTGAGAAATGAATTTATAAAAAGTATCTAGAATCTAATTAATCTTGTTCATGAAATTTTTGAATAACAGTTCTTTTTTTTTTTTTTTTTCAACAAGCTGTTCGCAGATTTTTATTAAGTATTATTTTCAAATTATATTTGTTAGTGAGAATATAATTAGCTATACATACAACTTTAGTTATTATCTATTTACAGATTCTGCTATATAGATTACCTACTAATTGCTATATCTAGTATCTACCTATAGATACTCTATTTAAATCTTCTAGTATCACTATATAACTCTATATTTAACTTAATATTTATATCCATGCTAATCTTGTGCTATCTCCCTTGAGGATCATACAGACTAACTTGTGCTTCAAATTGTCTTCATAGAACTAGACCCTATTACAAAGATATGATCTATTTATTCTATTCTAGTGAGAGCTTGCAAATGACCCTAACTATACTATACTATATCCTAATTAAGCTAGTATATACTCTTATTGGTATTTGTACAAACTCAGTTCCTTCTGTAGCTTTTTACTAGATTAGTCTAGTTCTTCTAAATGTTTCATGAGATAGATCCTCCCAAATTCAGTTAGCTACTAAGCCAGATTAGTATTGCTATTCATATAACATTATATTATGATTAACTTATCTATTACACTATAGACTTACTTGCATCTACTCAGTCTGCATACTTCATTCCTAGACTTCTTTTAGATCAAACATCAAGCTAGCATGACTGTTGAAATCTATACTACATTACCTAACTCAGGATTTCTACTATGTAGTTCTTCTACTTATAGATCCTATTAAGATTTATTTGTATAATATTGTATTATACTTAACTTTTCTATTACACTTCCAATACTTAATTGATATTAGTACAATATGATTTACAGGGTTACAACTTTAGAAATGAACAGGGTTTACTATAAGTTAGATACAAAGGTCTAAGTAATTATTCAAATTTGTTAATAGTAGGATTTGAACTCTAGACTTCTTATATAGCAGTCTGGCAACATAACTACTGTTACAAGTAGTGTAGCCTTCTTAATATACTCCAAGTAACATAAGACACAGAAGGAGGACTCCCAATGGTATCAAAGTAAAATGTTACTTCACTGTGGTAGTTCGTTAGAGAAGTTTATTTTTAAAGCCAAAAGATTATATTTATTAAAGAACTAATAGAGAACTTAGAACTTTATTGAGTATTGTATTTTGAACTACAAAACTATTTTACTATTTATTAAATAGGAGATTGTAGAGGACTAATCTAAGTTGGGGCAAAAGGAAAAGGGAGGTTTTATATAGCTTTTTACAATTAAGAATAAGAACGGTAGAAATGGTAAGAATGGTAAGAGCAGTAAGAACGGTAAGAATAGTAAGAACAGTAAGAACAGTAAGAATGGTAAGAATGGTAAAAACAGTAAGAACGGTAAGAACGGTAAGAACGGTAACTGTTTCTAAGTTGTTTCTAAGATAACTCAATAACTATGAGTTCTACAGTTATGAATTATAGCTTGTTTGAAAGATCTCTTCGAGCTGGATCTAATGGTAAAATCTAAATCTATCTGTGACTACTAAGTTATTAAGAAAAAGATAATAACTAAATCTAACTATATATAATAATATAAAAATACAATATTTAAGAAATATGCTAAAACCCATTTTATAACAATATTATTGTTAAACCGGTTTCAAATTTCTTTTAAGTCTCAAATCTCTATTCCTGATACTATTATATATTTTAAAAATGTACAAATCTAGAATAGAAAAAAAGTTAAACTAAAAAGAATAAAAAACAAATATGAGAAATTAGAAACTGGCAATTAGCATTAAACTACTCTATCAAATCAAAATTATTCCTAGCACTATTATATATTTTTAGCAAAGCACAAACCTAGAAAAGAAAAAAAAAGCTAATCAAACTAAGAAGAATAAAGAAAACAAATTAGAAACTGAACTGCAGACAGTTAAAATTTAAATTTTTGTTTTTAGTGAAACTTTTATATACCTGTTAATTTGTAAAAAAAATAATAAAAGTAGAATATTATTAAACTTCTACTACTTGTAAATTTAAAACTTACTGTCTAGTCAGTTTTTAAGTTTATTAAAATATTTTTAAAAAATTCTAATTTAATCATATATATTTATAAATTAAAATTTATTTTAAATAGACACTCTCTCTATAGATTATTTGAACTAAATATATAGCTAAAAGAAAACTATAGAAAACCCTAAACTCGATTATAAAACTAGTAAAACTCTACTAAGAAAAAGATTTTAGACAAAGAAATACAACTTAAAATAAAGTTGAAAAGAAAAACAAGTTGTTTTCTTTAGAAGATACAGAAGAAAAATATTTTTTTGAAAACTTTTTTATATTTTGAACAACAATTTTTTGGGGAATAGCTAAATCTTAGAAAATTTGATCATATTGGTTACATAATTTTCTAAATTAGATAAGTTAAATTAGAAAACAAATCATATAAACAAAAGATATATAATATGTAAGAAAAAGTAATTAATAGTATATACTATGTGCAGATATATACTATACCAAAACTAAATAACTTCTAGAGGACTACAAACTGAGTACTAATCAAAGTCAAATAATTTACAAAGTAGATTAGATCAAGTATAAAATTAAGATAAACTAAAAAGATTAAGTAAATTATATAGAATACTGAAAGTTCAAAGTTCTTTATTAAGAAAATAACTAAAAAATATAGTAGAAAAATCATCTAAGATAGTAGCTTATCTGTACTAGAACAAGTTCGCTACTTAGATAAAATAGTAGCAAAAATAATAAATATAGATAAAGAGTACATTATTTTAGTAAAATAGTAGCATATAGTAATAGAGAGAGCTACTTTTTGTAAAGAGATAGAGTAAAAGCAATTTTAGATCAAGCATAAGAAGTAGAAAATATACAACAAGAAAAACTAACAGAAAAGATAAAGAAAATAGAAATAAGAGTAGAAAGTATAATAATAGTAGTAACAGATAAAATTCAAAGTATAAAGCCTACAGAAGATATAATCAAAAGTATAACAACTAAAGAAATAGAGGAATCAGATACACGGAAAATATATATCTCATAGAGAATAGTATAGAAATCAGTATATTAAAAGATAAAATAGAAGACAAACTAAAAAAATTATCTGAAATAGGAAAATCAAAGGTCAGTAATATATTTTTAGAAAGTAGTATATAGATATCTAAAGTAGAAATATACAAAAAAAAGGAGATTTCAAAGCCAAGGTAATAGCAGTAAAAGTTTTAAACAACAATGCAAAACAATGAGAAAAATCAATTAGATAGTTTTTAAGATAAAATATATATATTAAAAAGATCTAAGACAAGTTTACAAAAAGAAATCTATGGTATATTATTCATTTTGTCTGCAAAAAAGGATATGAAGAAGCCAACTTGAGACTCAAAAGAAAAAAAAAAATTTTAATCAGCTAAATCTTATAATAGAAGAAGATCTTAAAAAAAAGAGAATTATAGAGAATAAAATAGTAAAACTAGAAATAACTAAAAAATAAGAAAAAGAAAAACTAGCATAAGCAGAACTTAATGAAATTCAAAAGAAAAGATCAATAGTATCTGAGTAACCAGTAAGAGAAGAGTATTCTGAGAGTAGTACTATAGAAAAAAAAAAGTTTTAGTAACAAGCTACAAAGAAGAAATAAAGCTATTGCAAAAGTTGATAAAAAAAAAAGAAGAATATATGAACAAAAAAATTGTAAAAAAAGGAAGAATAAAACTAAGAGAAATAATGAACAGAGCTAACAAAAAAACTATACCTCAAGAATTGAAGAATTGATTACAGTATAGAATATACCTTATTAGATAATAAGAATATAAGTATTTTATGTAATAAAGCATATAGGAAGAGTTAAAAATATTAAAATAATTCAAGAAAAATAGAGAAATCTTATAGCAGAAATAACTTTTGAAGAAGAAGAAATAACTTTTGAAGAAGAAGAAGAAGGTAGCTTTGTTCAAAGTATAGAAGCTTAGATTCTTCGACTTATAAGCAATTTACTAGTATGTATAACTCAGGTTTAAGTAGAAAAGAGATACTAGACAATATTAATTCTAATATCAAAAACTCTCTCTATTGATCACTCTGACCAAATTTGGAGCAAAAAGAAAAACAAAGAAAATATAAGATTTTTATTAAGAACAAGCCTTTAAGCTACTAAATAAAAAAAAACAGAAGAAGAAAATATATATAGTTAAATAGAAGAACAGAAGAAAAGCTAAGAGAAAATAGAAATATAGAAGAGCTTTTAACTTTAGAACAAATGTCAAAAATATTTTTTAGAAATTTAGGGAATCAAACAAACTCTGAGATGCAGATTATTTGACATAGCACAAACATGTGCAAAGTAAGGTAAACAAAATATGTTACAGATAAATTTACGTGTCATATGTCTAATAGCCAAAATGAAATATGCAAAACCAAAATCGAACAGCTTACTAGTAATTAAGAAAAGTTACATGGAATTAACAAAAAAAGATAAGATCACTTCACAAATAGAGTATAGAGCTAGAAATCATGTGGAACAGAGCCAAAGAAACAAAATTAGTTGGAGTAGTTACAAAAGAGTATAGTAAAGAAATAATAGCTGAAAGGAGTAATACTGTAATGGGTCTTGAAGACTACATAGATAAAATGTTTGCAGAAATTTTAGAAGTAGATAGTAATATAGTAACAGTAGCGAGAGAATGGAGAAAAGTAATAGAGAGAGTAGCAATAATAGAAGAAATTGATAAAGTAAAGATAGTATTAGGACAAAAAATTCAAGATACAATAGTAAGAGGAGATGAACTAATAATACAAGAGAGAGAAAGTAAATCAGATATAGAAATAGCAGACCAAATGAGTTTTACAAAAACAGGTAATAGCACAGAAGAAGAACAAGCTATTCTAGAAAATCAACTTCTAGTAAGTGAAAAAAGCAAAGAAGATTGTAGCCTTATAAAAGACATTAAAGAAATCCAAAATAAAGAGATCTTTAGACCAAATACCAATTTCTATTCAAATACTATAGAAGAATCAGAAGATGATCTGATACTAGCTGAGTCTAATTCCTCTTTCGAAAAAAGTATATAGGTACCAAGTAAAGATAGATATAAAAGAAAAGAAAATATAAAAGCAAAAGTAGTAGCTATTAAAGTACTTGAAGATAATGCAAGCTATAGAAAAAAGTCTCTAAGGTAGTCAATTAGAAAAAATACATATCTTAAAGAAATATCTGAGAAATTTGAGTGAGATAATTTATAGTGTACTCTTATTTTTAACTATGAGAAAGGCTACGAGAAGGCCAAAAGAAAACTAGAAAGCAAGAAAGAAGAATATGAGTAAGCTAAATTAATTTATGAAGATAATATAGAGAAAAACAAGGCTGTTCAACCTCTAGATAGTCAAAATAGAGAAAGTATTATTACAGATACAAGAGAAAAAATAGAAAAACAGGTGAAGGTAGAGTTAGAAGAAGTTTTAACAAGAAGGAAAAAAAGAGATATAATTACCTCAGATCAATATGAATATAAAAGTATAGAAACTATATAGCCAGCAAGATTCTAGTAGCTCAAATGAAACCAAAGAGAAAAACAAGATAATAGTTTGGGACTTGCCAAACTGAGCAAAAAGAACTCAAGTTTTTGAGATAGTTTAGTTTATAGGAAGAGTAGAACATATAGAGATGATCAAAAGTACATATGACAAAACAAAAGCAGAGATTGAGTTTAAAGTAGATACCTATGATGAAAAAAAAATGAATGAAACTTGGTGTCTGCCTTTCATGAATCAGGTATTAGTAAGGATAATAGTAGGAACTAACAATTTTGAATTACTTCATACAAGAAACAAATTCAGCAAAAGACTGCTAGACTTACCAGAAAATACAAATGAAGTACTGCTCTGAAGACAAGTTAAAAATTCTAGTGCCAAAGCTTTACACATTTTCCAAAATACTAATAATAATTATAATATAAGTAGTATGATAGTATATTTTGAAAATCAAGAAGATATAATAAATATCTCTAGATTTTCAATATACTACTATAACAATAAGCTAAGATGAGCAAATACAAGAGGCCAAGAAGTGGAGTTACTAAAAGATCAGAGAGCAAAAGCCTTCAAAGAGAATAAAGTAGTTATCAAAAGAAGTGGAAAGAGCTTAGAAAAAAGAGACTTTGAACAAGAACAAGAAGACGAATGCTCAAAACATATGCAAGAAAGAGTACAAAGAAAAGAAAGTCATCAGCAAGAGGCTTTAATTAGTCTAGCACTAAAAGAGCATAAAGAAAACTGGAAGACATATAGATGAGCCCAGACTATAGCAAGTAATAGCAAAGATAAAAGTTCCAAAACAGAAAGAAAAAATAGTATTTAAAAAAAAATGAGTAACAACAAGAGAGAAAATCTAAATAGACAAAGCTATCATATAAATCACAACAAGTCTCTAGATTATATAGCTTAATTAATGCAAAACTTGAAAGAAAAAATTAAGGATCTGGAAGGTAAACTTTCAAATTGCTTCTAATATACGTACTAGTCGAATTAAAGAAAGCCTTACTTATACAAGAAGAAAAACTTGTATAAGGAAACAAGGCAAGACAAGAGGTAAACCAAACCAAAGAGGGTACTAGTGCAAGTAAAAAAATCATAAGCACAATAGAGATTAGGAAGAAGGTTAAAATAGTAGCACATAATATTAATAGTTTGAAAAGCAATAGACATAAATTAAATATATTAATAGATAAATTCAAGGAAGATAACTATGATATAGTAGGAGTAATAGAAACAAATATTACAGAAAAAGAAGGCCAGTATATAGCCAGAACTCAAGGAAATATATTTAGTTTTTGGTCTAATGCAGAAAAAGACAAAAGCAAAGGTTTAGAAGTAGGTATAATCATAAGCGAAAGAAGTCTAAACATATAGAGCAAATTAGAAGATATAGTGGCTATTTGCTAAAGATACATTTCTTTTTTAAACAACTAGAAATAGTAGTTTTCATTGTTTATATAGCACTAAATAGCTAATCAAAAAGCAAAGAAGTGCAAAAAATAATAATAAAAGAGAAAGTGCAGAGAAAACCAAATATGGACTTTATTATAATGAGTAATTTTAATTATATTATATAGCCAAATATAGATAAGAGCAATAATATAAATAGCAACTTTAAAAAGCTATCTTTACATAGTTAGATAACAAAACAAAACTTCATTGATACCTTTAGAGAGCTATATCCTAGCAAAAAAGAATTTTCATAGAGTAACAATAAGGATAGTACAAGAATAGACCAAATTTGGATCTCAGATAGTCTAATTTTTGGCCTGAAAGATATGCTAATTGAAGAAATAAAGTTAGAAACAGGTAGTGACTACAACCTAGTAATAGCAAAAATACTTTTAAATCATCTAAAGTTTAAAGACAAGTTGGTGCAAGTCAAAAGAAAAGGTATAAAGAGAACAATTTTCTTGTATAACAAAGCAACAGAGGAAAATTGAAATAATTACTAAAACAAGCTACAGAACTTGCTTAAAAAGAAGCTGAATAAGAAGCTATGGTCAAGAGAACAACCTGAAAAAAGTAGTGAAGAATCTATAGATATTATAGATTTGAATAAGGAATAGGACATTATAAGCAACAGCATTAAACAAGCAGCAGAAGATAAAATTTCTTATAAGAAAATACTAAACTCAGGTTGCAACAAAGCTCTAAAAAAAATCTACTCAGAATTGCAAACTGCAATAAACTCAATAAAAAAACTAGTCAAAGAATGCAAAAGGAAAAAGATGACTAGTAGAACTGAAGAAAAACAAGCAGAAATCATATAAGAAGTGAGAAAGATAAATAAAAAAATAGAGCTAAGCATAGTAATACTAGAAACTCTTTGGAGAGATCAACTACATGAAGAGCTTTTAAGATAGTAGTCAGTACTTAAAAGCAGACTAGTAGTAGAAAACAGTTTAGCAAGCAGATTAGAAATAAGAGAATACATAGACCGCAGATGCAAAATAATATGAGATAACTAAAGAAAAATGATAAATAGTCTGCAAGAAAAACCTTTCAAGATTTTCTCATCAGATGACTTCTATTTCATATCTGAGCTGAGAAATTCTCTTGATTTTAGTTAGCAGAGGATTGTAGAAAATTCTTCATATTAGAGGTAAAATTACTTCTCCTTGTTCTATTCCATCTTCTACTTCTATTGATTCTGTAAAACCTAGTGCAATAATTATTCTAGTCTGTTGTTTGTTGAACAAATCTAGTATAAAATCCTGCTCTATTGCTAGTACCTTTATTCTTTGCAATACTAGTTTTAAAGAGTCTAGACTTACAAAGTCAAATGCTTTTTTCATATCTTGTAGCATAATTCAGAGCTCTTTGTCTTTTTCTTTTGCTTCTTCTATTATTATGCTCAAGATATGAATTGGACTTTCTGTTGAGCTTCCTATTCGCTTTGCAAAGTTTGACCCTTCTAGTATATTGTTCTCTTTTATTATTCTTTCTAACCTAGTTGTATAACTTTAGTTACACACTTTCTAAATGTTTTTAGAAGTGCTATTAGCCTTATATTGCTTAGTTATACTGCTAGTCTATATCTTTAGATATTGGGTAAGTCTGTCTAATTTTCTATTTAAGTGAAATTCTTCCTACTTTTAGGTATTCACTAGCAAAATTTCTAAATACTACCTGTGTTTCTGCACTTGCTCATTTGATCAGGATATATCCAATTCCTGATAAACCTATTGCTATACTTGTTTTAAGCTTTTGTAGTATTGAGTTCTATTCTTTTTCAGTTACTCTACTGCTCAAATCTCTGTAATAGCTTTCCTTAATTCTCATTATTGGTTTTATACTTCTTTCTAACTGTGCAAGACTTCTTCTTGTTTGAAGTCTCTTTTTTTGAACTGCTTTTTAAAATGCTCAGCTGTTCTCTGAAGGACTTCTTTAGGTTTATTATAGAGCTCTCTAACTTCTTTCTTATCTAAGAGTAGTCTATTGATTACTACTTTCTTGAAAGGTTTTTCTTGCAGACTATTTATCATTTTTCTGAAGAAAAACTCTGCTTTAAGCAAGTATAAGCTAAATCTTTTGCATACTCTCATATTTTCTATACAACTTTTATCTACTAACAAACTAATATCTGATCTTTTATATTTGTCTTTTTCCGTTTCTGTTCAAAAAGCTATATATTTAAATTCTTTAGTTTTAACTATTTGTCTTCTTGTTCTCCTATATTTGTTTTCACAATTTCAATTATATTAAAATCTTCTGATTTTCTAAATTTAGCAAATTGTTCTACTTTTATATTATCTCTCTTGATTCTATTAATATTATATACTCCTATTTTTATGATATTCTTTTTCTTCTTTATATTTCTGTTGCTACTATTATAAGTTTTATTTTTCTGCAAACTATCCTTACTAATTATTATTTCTTCTTATCTTTAGTTTAGACTTTCTTCTGCCTCTGTTTTTCTATTAAATTTTTCTTCTTAAATAGAAAGAGTTTTTATTAATTCAACTTTAGCAAAATTTAGAAGTGATTTAAGACTTCAAGTTTCAAATTACTTCCAAAATTGCTCAATTTTCTTTCTAATCTCTGGATATATTATACTACATAATTAAGAGATTCTTCATATCTATTTTGTTCTAAATATTCTCTTTTTTTTTTATTTGAATAGTAATTTCTATTTTTCTTAATTTTCTTTTAATTAAACATTCTCTCTTAGATAATTCTTGTATTGTAGTTTACTTCTTTTTTAACTTCTTGTTTTATTCCTTCTAGATTTCCTATTCATTGGTTATAATATCTTTGCTTTTGCTCTTTATCCTCTTTCTAACTATATTCTTCTCCTCTGTGAACTTCTATTGCTTCCTAGTATAACTTTGTATTATAAAATACTAAACTTTTATACTCATATTATATCTTTTCTGTTTCTAAAAAATACTATGCATATCCCTTATTATTACTATTTAAATTTTTAAAAATATGAATTGCTTTAGCTTCTGTATATCTTAGTTGTCTGAAGAGTAGTATCTTATTTACACTTTGCAGTATATTAAAAATTTTTTTGCAAATTGTTTACAATTTTCTAGTATCTTTTTTTTTTTTTTTTTTTTTTCTTTTGACAGTCACATTATGAACTTTATTAAGTTATTAACTAGGCTATAACCAAGTTATATATAATTTATAAAATCTACTTAATTTCCTAAGCCTGACATTATCTAGCTACTTCTAGAATGCTTAAGTGCAACCTGTCGCACTAGCCAAATAGCTAGAACAATTTGTTTAACTAATTCAAAGAAAACTCTACTATCTTATATCACCTTCTTTAATTTCTTTTTTAATTGCATCTTCTACTAAAGCTATTATCTAACTTTTTTTTCTTCCCTTTTTCTTTTTTTTTTCTATGAGTACTTTTTTCCTTTCTTTATCTGCTCAGGTCCTTACTTTAGAATTTTTTTTTTTTGGTTTTGTTCCTTTTAAGCTTTATTAAAATTTTTTTCTCTTTTTTTTAAAAAATTACTTTTTCATGTACTAGTTCTATATAACTTCTGCAAAGCTCCTTTGAGTTATAAAGAAAATACTATCTAATCAGATTCTTATAACACTTTTTTCTTGTACTAGTATTCCTATATCTTTTGCTATTTTCTTTTCTTCAAGTCCAATAACTAGCTCTATTATTCTTTAGTATTGACCCTTTTTATTTTTTGAAAAGATGATCTCTCTAATCTATAGTAGTAGGTTTAAACAGTAGTTTTCTTTAGGTCTAAGCTTGCCAATACTTTCTACTACTGCTTCTTCAATTTGTCTCTATAAGTCTTGTAGAGCTGAACATTTAAAAAGGTATTCAAAGTCTTCAGGAATTCCTTTTTTACATAGAATATAGTAGTTACTTTTATAGAGATCTAGTTTTTGTTTCTTCAATTTGCTAAGTATTAGAAGACTATTTATTAAATATTTGATTTATATGATAAGGTACTTGCTATCTTTTATTGACAAGTAGTTTATCCCTCTTTGTTTCTTAATTCTCTGTTATAGCTTTTTCTAATTATACTTTAAAGTCTCTGCAAGCTTATCCTTCTTTTAGTATACCTAATCTGTATCATTATATCTTTTAACTAGCTTTGTTATAAAGTGTTTAACTAAGTTTTCAATTCTATTTGATTTCTATGCTATATCATAGTTAAAGTTTTCACTTTTAACTATATCAAGGTTTAGAGTTATATGTAACCTTTTGCTTTAATATTAATAAGTTTTGCATTAAATATTATTATATTGCTATATACTAGTATTTAAAGAAACTATACAAGTATTAATTGTTCTAAAATTTTTAATAGATGATACTGTATTTAATTTTACACAGATCTTTATTTGGATTTAAAACTATAATTCATATAATTTTTAATGAAGTTAATATTTGTTTATTCATAGTTTAGAGTAATAATATTGTATAGCTACTTATTATTACTATTGAATAATAAAGGTTTAATTTGATTTTTTTTTTTTTTTTTTTTTCAGCAATCATGCTAATACTTTATTGAATCAATAATTTTAATCTATGACTAAAACATTTCTATCTAGTATATATTACTATTTAGTGACTATTTCTAAGTATTAACTTACTCGGTTACCATTATAGTATCTAAGTGCGATCTGCTATAGTGACTTTTGACCTCTTTACTTTCGGACTCCTATAAGGAGTACCTAAAAGTACCTCGAAGGAAGAACGCCACAGCCCATAAAAAAAAAAATATATATTATTATTTTTTTAAACTTTGTTTTATATTATATGAATTTTTTGAAATAAAAAAAAAATTTTATATATATATAGAAATTTTGAAATATAACAAATCTAAATTATAAATTTTATAATATAGTAATATTTAGATCATAAAATATTAAGTTTTATTTTTAAATGATATATTCTTTTTAAGAGCTACTATATATATATATTAGAAAAATAGATTAACAAAATTATTTTAAATTATTATTATTATTATTATTATTATTTATTTAATTTTACTATTTAAAATTTTTTTTTTTGTTATTAAAGTAGCTTATATTGCTATATAAATTTTATTAGTTTGATATATAGAGTCATATATAGGTTTCCTCTATAGTTTGTAATTATATAAAGAGTATACAACAAGCTATATATATAACTTTAGTCATTGTCTAATTTAAGTAGTTTACTATGCAGGTATTAGACTACCTGTTAATACTACATTATGCTACTATACTTGTAACCTGTCTGTGAGTTACCTATTTAAATACTCTGTTTAACTAACTCATATTGTTACAAACTAATGTCATTATAACATCTAACTACTTATGCTAACTAGCTCATTATAGATTCATTTAGCTTAGGTTCTCTTAAGTTATATTATATTTAACATATTGTAAATATCTGCAAAGCTAGTTAATCTCAAAGCATACTTACTAAAGCAGCCTGTGTTTATTTCACAATCTCATTTAGCTTAGATCCTTGTAAATATTTATACAACTCCAGTTTCTACTGTAGCTCTTCACTAGTATCGTTTATAGATCTCGCTAAGATCTATTATGAGTTAGATCCTCCTAATTCAGTTAGCTGTTAAGCTAGTTTAGTGTAACTATAATATATAGTAATCTCTACTATGATACAAACTTATATACATCTAATCTAATTAAAGTTTTTGAGTACTATATACTTCTAGATTAAGCATTAGCTAATATGATCATTGAAAGCTGTACTACTTCACCAACTCAGAATTTTTACTATGCAGATCTCCTGCTTGTAGATTCTATCAAGATTTATTTATATAATATTATATCTCTTCAAATACTTCATTATATTTCTAATATTCAGATAATATTAGTATAACATGATTTATAGAGTTACAACTCCAGAAATAAACAAAGTTTACTATAAGTTGAGTACAAAAGTCTGAGTAATTATTCAAATTCATCGATAGTAAGATTTGAATCTCAGACCTCTTGTATAGCAGTCTGATAATCTAACCATTATACTAAGATCACTAGACCTACTATTTAAATTTTAAAATAAAGTATATATAATATATAAATATTCTTTTTTTTTTTTTTTTTTTTTTTTTTTTTTTTTTTTCAAAAGGTTTTTGTTTTTTATTTTTTTTTTTTTTTTTTTTTTAAGTGGTTTTTTTTTGTTGGAGTAACAGTAGCTAGTGTGT
>CAJVPM010000834.1:0-14564 GCA_910592325.1 Scutellospora calospora
TGAATATCTTTTCTGACCTTAGAGTCATTGTGTAATATGTATATTACTAAAACTAGTACTTTATACCTTTTGAATACAAAAAGTGTTTCTAGATAATATGTATTTCTTCTTTTTACTTGGCTTAAATATCTTTTCTATTTTTTACAGATTATTAGACTAATGCCAGAACCTTTCTTCTTGTTTTCTTCTGTATTCAACTATATATCTATATAATTATCTTGATCTCTCAGGTTAAAATTGTTTTGTCTACCTGTTGTATTTGTTTCATTAATTCCAATCATATTAATATTTTTTTTGCTTGCCTATTCTAATAGTAATTCTAATTTCGTGAAGTTTCTTTTTATCCTATTAATATTATATAATGCTACTTTTAATATTTGAAAGTCTTCTATTACAACTCCTTTTTCTTTTCTTTTAGAAGGACTCTCTGTATTGAGACAGTTAGCTCCACTGTCTATTTCCATTAATTCAACTGGATCGCCTGTTAGAAGTGATTTGAAGCCTTCTACTCCATATGTTAGATTTTTTCTTTGAGGCTTCTTATGAGTTGTAGCATATAGTCATAAGTATTTTCTAAGTCTGAGATCTGTTTTTGGGTTGTTATTATACTGCTAGATGCTTCATAATTGACTTCTTTCTTTTTGTCTTCTCATATTTCCCTTCTCTTTTTCTTAGAATAAGCACTTGTCTGTATAGTCTTTCCTGTTTGCTCTATACTGCTTGTTATTTCTTCTTCACTAAGAATAAGTCTTCTAAAGACTTCTTGGTCTTGTTCCATGTTTCTTCTTGTTCTGAAGCTTTTTATATTACTTCTTCTATGAACTTCTGGCTCTTCACTATCTGTAGCTTTTCTATTTTTTAGATCTGCTTCGTATCTTATTGAGTTTGCCTATCTTAGCTTGTTATCATAATAGGATAATAAAAATTTGAAGCAGTTTAACATGTCTTCTTCCTTTCCAAAGTAAACTATTGCACTTCTCATATTGTTGTTATTTGAGTTCTTGAAAATATGTAATACTTTAGCTCCTGATCTTTTTATTTGTCTTCACAAAAGTACTTCATTTGTGTTTTCTGGTAGGTCTAGTAACCTTTTGCTAAATCTGTTTCTTGTGTGAAGCAAAAAGAGATTGTTAGTACCTGTTGAGATTCTTACCAGTGTTTTATTCATGAATAGCAGGCATCAGATCTCATTTATTTTCTTTTTGTCAAAGGTGTCTGTTTTAAATTTTACTTCTGCTCTTGTTTTGTCTAAAGCACTTTTAATCATTTCAATATGCTCTACTCTTTCTAAAAAGTGAACTATTTCAAACACCTGTGTTCTTCTAGCTCAAGCTGGCAGGTCTTAAACTGTAATTTTGTTTTCATCTTCTGTTGGGTTTAAATTTTTGTTAACTTGATATGTTGTAGTTTTTTTCCTTTTAGGTAGATCTTGTTTATATAAGCTAGTTTCTGCTTTCTCTTTTCTTCTTACGAAAACTTTTTTTAGTTCTTTTTCTGCTTGCTTTTCTCTCTTTCTTTTTGTTTCTTGGCCCTCTTGTGTTGAGTTTCTTGTGTCTTAATTTCCTGCTGTTTTATTCAGTTTTTCTTGTTCTTCGTTTTCCTCTAGAAGGAGGTTGGCTTGTTTATATTCTTCTTTCTTGTTTTCTAATTTTTCTTTTGCTTCTTCGTAGCTTTTAAGATAATTAAAAGTCACTATACACTAAAGATTGCCATGTTCAAACTTTTCTGAAATTTTCTTTAGATGAACATTTCTTCCTATTGACTATCTAAGTGATCTTTTTCTATGTTTCTCATTGTTTTCTAAGACTTTGATAGCTGCTACTTTAGCTCTTATTGTTCCTTTCCTTTGTACTTATCTTTATTTGGTGCACAAATACTTCTTTCTAATGACGATTTTGATTCTGCAGTAAGTACATCATCTTCTGATTCCTCTGAAGTAATGTACTGTTGTTCTGTATTTGTTGTACTAATTTCTTCTTCTTTGGTCTCTTGAACTTCTTCCATTTGGCTTAGTAGTTCTTTAATTTTTCTGTTTTCTGATAGTTGAAATCTTTCTACTTTCATTTTTAAGTTTGTCATATTACTAGCTCTGCTACTTGAATCTAATTGGTGTATCATTTCTATATCTGATTTGTCTTCTTGTGCTCTTAATTCATTATTTGCTACTACTATATGATTGATTTCTTGATTTAGAATGCTCTTTACTCTATCAATTCCTTCAGTCATTGCTGCTTTTTTTATAACTTTTCTCTATTCTCTGACTACTGTTACTATACTACTATCTATTTCTAATATTTCTGCTATTATCTTATCTATATGATCTTCTAGACCTATTACTGATCTGTTACCTTCTGCTATTATTTCTTTACTGTATTCTTTAGTCACTACTTTTATGAGTCTAAATGCTTTCTTTCTGTTCCACATATCTACCTAATTTAATCTATAATTATTAGCTCTGTCTATACTCTATACTTTGTTTGATGATTATTCTTTTTGTATAGATTTTTTAAATCTTGATTCTAGAAGTGACTTCATCTTTTTTCGAAATTTCCTGTAGGTTTATCTAGTTTGCCTGTTAACTGTCCAGTTCTAATCTTGTATGATTCATCTCTGCTTTTTAACCTGTGACACATATTTTAATAACATATTTGTTTGTTTATCTGCTTTGCATATGTTTGTGTTATATGATTAATTTGCATTTTAAAGTATTTTGGGATTCCTAGTTTTGTTTGCAAAAATTTTCTTCATAATAAATTTTTTACAAAACTTCTTTCAGGTCACTTTTTAAGTTCAAGTTTTTCTATTCTTCTACTTCTCTATATGTACTTTTGTTTTTTGTATCTCTTTTCTTAATATGCTAAAGAGTATTAATTAGTAAGTTTAATAGTTTATCTATGTAGTAACCTTTAGCTCGATTTTGTGACTAGATGATCTACAGAGAGAGTTCCTCTCCAATTTGATTATTTGTTTTTTTGAATGTATTTTATTTATTATTACTTTTACAAATAACTTAGTAGTTACAGAAAGATTTAAGTTATACTATTAGATTCAGCTTAATTAAATCTATCAAACAAGCTATAATTTATACTTATAGAACTCTTAGTTTTTGAGGTAGCTTAAAAACAACTTTAGTATAATTTACTATTCTTACTGTTCTTACTATTCTTATAGTTCTTATTCTTAATTATAAAAAGCTATATAAACTCTTTCTCTTTTCTTTGCTTCAGATTAGGTTTGACTTTTGCAATCTTCTTAATATTAGAATTTTCTTAGTACAAAAACTAATAGATAGTCTTATATTATTAATATTATATTATAAATAAAGTATAATTTTTGTTCTTTCATTAACTTTGTAATAAACTACTACAATAAAGTAATATTTTACTTAAATATTATTAAGAGCTTTTCTTCTGTATTTTATATTATTTGTATTATATTAAGAAGGCTAACACTTATAATATTTTAGTATCTTCTAGCAGAAAAACAAAGAAATACTTATAGAAAAATAATTAATTAAAAAAACTTTAAAGAAGCTCTAAAAAAACTTTTTTTAAAAGTTAAGAAACCTTTTTTTTTTCCTTTACTAATCTCTAAAGAAGCTGCTCTTTCTTTCTTTAATAATTATAATCTATATTATATCTGGTTTATATTATATGAATATTAAAAAAAAGATCTATAACTTTTAGAATAAATCTATATTATACTATAACATGAAAAGAGAAAAATCATTCTATATAATTATGAATTAAAAAAAATCTATTTCACATTATACAGATTTTTTAAAGTTGAATCTAAATTTAGAATATATTTATTTATCTTTAATTTAAAGCTAGTAGCTTACTACAACTCTCAGATTAGAAATATCTAAAAGATAAGTACCTCATGATCTAAATTTGTAGATATAAAGACTCTAATTTAAAACTAGCAACTTATTGTGATTCTTAGATTAAAAATATCTAAAGGATAAGTATTTTATAAGCCAAATTTGTAGATATAAACAGTGTTGTATATAAAGTATATAAACAGATATAGACAAAAATATAGATATATTACACAAAAAATAAAACTCTAATGGCTTAAAATTTTACTATGATAACTTATTTTAGTATATTAAGTAAAATGTTTAATATCTAATTTTATATATAATTAGTTATTTTTTATATAATTTCTAAATTTTATTAAGTTACAAACTTGTATAGACATTTATAGATATGAATATAGATAAACTAAAAAAGGCTATAAATATTAAAAATATATAACACTAAGTATAAAGACTCTAATTAAAGCTAGCAGCTTATTGCAATCTCTAGATTAGAAATATTTAAAAGACAAGTATTATATAAGTTAAATTTATAGATATAAGGACTCTAATTAAAGCTAGTAGCTTACTATGATCCTCAAGAATAGAAATATTTAAAGGATGAATATTTTACAAATCAAAATATAGATATAAAAACTCTAACTAGCTAGTAGCTTATTGCAAATCTTAAGATAGAAAAGTTAAATACAGATTACCTATTAGCTAAACAAGTAAACATAAGTAATTCCAAACTCTAATCTGTAGTCTCAAATATTCTACAACCTAAAATATAAAAGTAAGATATCTTATTATTTAATATATATAAACAAAGCATATCAAATACATATAGAAAGAATATAAATATATGATTTACAATATTAGAATACTAGTTTAATATATACAGTACTTTAGATATTAAATTCAGACTTATTCTGTTAGCTATACTATCTAGGAATAAACTATCACTAATCATACTATATTTTTTGAACTTAGTACTATCAAGAATATTATACTAAATCTTTTTTTTTTTTTGTTATTAAGACTACTTCCTTAGCTGGTTAGATTTTATTAGTTTGTTATTACAGAACTATTACATAAATAGTTTCCTAAGATTTTACAGTTACATGATGAATGTACAACAGTCACATATATAACTTTAGTTATTATCTAATTTAAGTAGTCTGCTATACAGACGATTGACTATCTGTTGGTTCTATACTATGCTACTATATCTGCAACTTGCCTGTGAGTTATCTATTTAAACACTTTGATCATTAACTCTTCTCTTTATCCCAAACTAATATCACTACTATGACTGACTGCTTAAGCTAGCTGGTTCACCTGTGAATCTATTCTCTGCATAGCTTAGGTCCTCTCAGGATATATATACTCAATGTATTGTAAGCTGCAGAGCTCTAGTTAACCTTGGAAGTAAATTTATTGGAGTAGTCCGTATTCATCTTATAGATTTATCTAGTTTAGACTCTTGTAAATATTCATACAACTCCAGTTTCTATCATGGTTCTTCACCAGTTTTCTGTATCTATCTTCTCGGATGTTTTACAAAGCAGATCTTCTCAATCCAGTTAGCTGCCAAGCTAGGTTAGTATTACTGATCCTCCCTGTGGAATGGATTTATACGCACCTGACTTGATCTGTATCTTTTAACAATAGTTTCTTTTTTGGATCAAGTGTTAGCTAGTGTGACTGTCAAAAGCTATACTACTTCACTAACTCAGAATTTCTACTATACAGATCCTCTGCTTGTAGATCCTATTAAAATTTATTCATATAACTTTACGCACTTCGTCACACTTCCAATATCTGAATAATATTAGTGCAACGTTATTTACAGGGTTATAACTCCAAAAACAAATAGAGTTTACTATAAGTTGGATACAAATGTTTGGGTAATTATTCAAATTCGTCAACAGTAGGATTTGAACCTCAAACCTCTTGTATAGTAGTCTGGCAACCTAACCACTACACTAAGATCATCAGACATATTATACTAAATCTTATTCTTAACAAACAATAACTATATATATAGAATTAACTATTAGCTTTATCTATAATAGAGCTAGAGCAACAGTATATAATATTATATTTAGTTGCTAATATAATACTTTCTTATAAAACTTTAAAAACATTATTTAAATCTTTTTAACTAATTATACTTAATATATTCTATAGTCTCATCTTCTTTTTAGCTTTAAAGTTATAGTTTTTAACTTTTATATAGAATTCTAAGCTAGCTTTATTATTATCAACTCTTATTTGAATAGAACTCTAGCAGAAGTTTTAGAAAATTTTAGTTTACTTATCTCTAACAAATATCTTAGTAGTCTTGATTATTTTGAATATAGCTATATAGCTAGTAAAAACTTAATAGATTCAAATTAAGATATAACTTCTAAAACCTAATTCTCAATCTCTTTAACTCCTTATAATAAAGATACTATTCAAATTAATTTTCTCCTACTAGATAAATATTAAATACTTTCTCTTTCTTTAGTTAATATTTCTATTATATCCTCTTTACAAACTTCTAATGTTCAAATAGTTCAGACAATTCCTTCTTATTATACCTTTAATCTTGTTACTTCTGGAATTGTTCAACAAACTTAACAACTAACTAATTTTATTTTTATTTTTTTTTAATTAAGATAGCTTACTATGCCAAGCAGATTTTTTTTTTTTTATTTTATTCTTAGGCGATCTTGCCTATCATTTTATTAAGAATAAGCTAACTTAAGCTACAAGTAAAATACTATACTATTTATAGCAAACTACTTTTCTAAAACTAATCTAGACTCACTCAGTTACTTTTCAGCACTTAAGTGTGATCTGTTACAGCAACTATTTCTCTCATAAGAGTTTAAATTTGTATATACAAATTTTTGGCTCTTAGTTAATGAGAAGCTGCTATCAGCCTATATCAAAATCACCTAATTTGTTTTAAACCTTAACCATTTTTTCTTACTACCTGACCTTATCTATCTATTAACTCTGTCAGAAGCTACTTTTTGAATTCTTGTTTCTTTCTCCTTCTTTGATTCCTTTGTTTCATTTATAAGAGATGTATTCTCTTTATTCGCTTTTTCTTTTCTTCTTGTCTTTTTTCTTTTCTTCTCTTTGGTTGTGATGTTGTACTCTTTTTCTATTCAACCATTATTTCATATCTGAATTTCCATAATCATTCATAGAAACAAGACTAGAATTGTTCGATAAAACTTATTAGTACCCTGTTTGCCTTGCTTTTGAACTGCACTATCTTGCAAATGTCTGCATATTGCTTCTTGTTTGTGAGGTCTCTGAGATGTATTTTTCTCATATGCATCTTCTTTTCTAGGTTTTCGCTATAGAGTACCTTTCTCAATGCATCATCTTCAAGTAATAGATTCAACTTTGTCAAACTTGTTAGATATAAAGTTTTCTTTTCTAGGTTCCTCCATAATTTTTGGTAGATTTCGCATTCTGCTAGGTGATACAAGGTTTCGTCTTTTCTTAAGCAGGCTATGCATCTTCTGTTCTTGTATAATTTGGAGTTTCTCAAAAAGCAAATATCTTTTGTCAGTAGAATATCATTAATATATTTTATGCGAAACATAAGATCTTTAGACTAATGAACTTTTTTCCTTGTCACTTCTTTAGTGCTTCCCAAGTGTTTTTCCAAATTAGCTCTTTGCTAGAGTTGTCTCCTTGATTCAGAGCTATTATATCTGCTGCTTTGCTTAGTTCAGCCCATTCTGTTTCATATGTTGTCATATTTATAAATATCCTAAGTGAGCAGTCTATTATTTGATCCTTCTACTTTAGTATAGCTTGTATATTATCTAGAGTTGTTTCTAGTACTTTGAGTATATCAGTTCTTTTGGTACCTTCCTTAGCTAAGTAATCTGCTTGCTTATTCTATTTGTCACTGCTATGACTTTTAACTTAATGTAATAACAAGTTTAAACTTTTTGCTATGCAGCAGTCTTTTATCTATCTCAGCGAACTTCTGTTTTTCATTTTAAACCAACTTCTTAACTTGTTTTGCTATACACTTTTCAATAGCTTCTATTGCTACTTTGCTATCAGTAAATATATATATTTGAGCCCTACATAGTGCTGTTAGCAAAGCTGCCTATATAGCTCCTAATTCTGCATGAGTTAATGAAGGCCAGTTTTCTATACCACAATTAAAGCTAATACTACTATCTATTCCCTCCCTGTTTTTGACTAACCAACCAGTTTCCATTCTACCTGATCCTATCTCTCTGCTACTCTCTGCTAATACACTATCCGTGTAATACCTAATAACTTCCTCCTCTTTTAGCTTTTTATATGCATCTACTAGCTCTCTCTTGATCCTTTTGTTCTCTACTACTCTTTGTATAATTGTGCTTTCAAAGCTATTTGCTATAATTTTTACTGATATCTCTTGGTCTGTCTTAAGATTTGTGTAAGGTTCCTTATCCTCGATAAGTGCTGATAGTAGTGCTCTCAGTATTATTTCTTTTCTGTTAGTTTTCTTTACCTTAACTACCTAATATCCTTCATTGTATCTAATACTAACTAGGTACTTATTACTACCAGTACTTCCTATGTTGCAATGGCTACACTTGTCAAATAAGCAGTCCTCTGCTAGTTGGCTTAATTGTCTCCAGTGTTCACTATTACAAGCTTCTCTGTTTTTCCTTGCTATTTTTCCTATATGAAACTCTTCTCTCCTTTTAAAAAGTACTTATTCTCTTTTCTGTCTATCTTTGAAAATGACTTGTGGCTGAGTTTTTATCACTTCTCTATTAGAACTCTTTACTTTGTAAATGTCTTGTACTTCTCTAGAGCTGTTTTCTTTCAGCACCCTTTCTTCAAGTTTTTTAAACCAGCTTGGAATACAGCCCCTTGTTTTTCCACCTCTTATATAATTTATTTGATCTCAGGTTAGCAGGTGACTTCCTGTACTATTTATGAGCTATTCTATTATGAAGAGGTTTATCTTATCTAAGTTTAAAAAGGCATAGAGCTCTTTTGTATCTATTAAGTTTGATATTTCCATTCCTTTAATATTGAGAGCATCAGAGTCTTCTAAGATCTCATTGATTTTTATGCTTAGTTTAGCTACTTCATATAATACCTTTATAGCCAGGTTATTTGCAGGGACTGGTTTATCAAACTTACAATCTTTACTCAGAGAGCTACGTAAATATTTGTCTTGTAGTTGTCCTTCTTTAACTCTTAGTCTTGTTGTTACTTCTAGAGTACCTTGCTAGTTGAGACATAGAGTAAGCTCTATAAAGTGATATGCAAGCTAGTTTTGTCAGATTGATCTCATACCCAAGAAGCCTATGTGGCTACAAATTGAGTTTGCTATTGACTTAGCTAGCTTGAGTTTGTTTTTGATTAAAGTCTAAATTAGTCTTTGTAAATTTTTGCATTTTGATTTGCTTATGAATGTTGTTTGTAGTCTGTATTCTATGCTAGGTAGTAAGACACTGTTGTTTAAGTATATGAGCTAGCTTGCTAATGCTTTTTTCCATCTTATAGCTTTGCACATTTTGCTTACTTCATTTCTTATAATATTTAGACTATAATATTGTTTTCCTTTTCCTGAGATCCATACTCCTAAGTGCCTTACTATATCTTTATCTTTTTTTGCAAGTACTTGATCCTTATTCTTTCCTACTTTGATCACTAGTATCTCTTTTTCCTTCCCTTTTCTCTTGATGTTCACAACTATTAACTCTGACTTTTTACTATTTATTTTGATATCATTTATCTCATAAAACTCATTTGAGATATTTACTATTTTCTATAGCTTATCTTTGGATCTTGCTATCTAGGTTGTGTCATCTGCATAAGCAAGCACAGCTTGTTGGTGTGCTAGTTTTTTGGTTTTGTTGTGAGCTATGTCTGTTGGCCAGTTTGTTGTTATCTGATATCCTATATCTTTTGTATTGTTTACTGTACAAAGAAGTGAGTCATAAAAGATATGTCAGACTAAGGGTGAGATTACTTCTTCTTGGTCTAGTCCATCTTCAGCTTCAAATTTATTTGTTAGCCTGAAGCTTGTGATCACCTTGATTCTTTTTTTCTTATACAGGCTTAATATGAAATTAATCGTATTTTCTGGAAGCTTAATTCTTTTTAGAGCTTTCTCTAGCATTTCTAAGCCTACGGAGTCAAATACTTTCCATATGTCTTGGAATAAAATCTATAATTCATTGTTTTTTTGTCTTGCATCTTCAAGCAGATTGTTTATTATATGAATTGGGCTCATTGTGCTATTGCCTGAGAGCCTAGTATAATTAGAACTTTCTAAGATATTGAAATCTACTAGAGTTTTGTTTAGTCTATGTGTTAGTATTCTCACTACTGTTTTGCAGAAAGTTTCAATTAACACAATTAGACAAGTGTTAGACAAGTTATAATTTCAGTTCTCTCCTTTAAGAATTGAGTAGAGTTAGCTGAGCTTCTATTTAAATGGGATTTCTCCTTCTCTGATACACAGGTTAGCAAGGTATCTGAATATTTTTTGTGCTATTGTATCTGCTTTTTTTATCAATGGATAGCTTATACTGGATGGACCTGGAGCAGACTTAGACTTTGTCTTTTTAAGTACCTTTAACCATTTCTCTTCAAAGATCTCATCTTCTAAGCTATCGTATATTTTGCTATCTACCTTTTCCAGTGGATTATATACTTTTTTCCATCTGATTAGCATATCTGAGGTACAGATATTTCTTTTGTGAAATTGCTTTTTGAAATGATTTTTCACTTCTTCTAGTACTTCTTCTTTCTGATTTACTAGTACTATTTCTGAGTTGTTCTCTTTGACGATTCTGTCTATGACTACTCATTTAGAAGATCTCTCAAGTAGGCTGCTTATCATATATTTGAGTTCTTCTTGTATTGCTTCGCAGTACTGTTCAACTGCTATATTAATTTCTTTGAGATCCTTTTTCTTTCTTGCTTGCTGAGGCTTTAGATATATAATCTTCTACTACACTTTTAGATCTTTATATCTTTTTTTTGTCCACATAGTTTCTGAGAGCTCTTCTATTTCTGTTTCGTATATACTATTTATTCTTGCTATTTTTGCATTCATTGAGTACTTGTCTGTATTGTTGATATGTTGACCTATTTTTGAAGAGTATTGTTGACATATACTTCTAATTATCTTAAGATCTTTCTTAATATTTCTGCTCTCTTTCTTTTTTTCAAGAACAGGTTTTCCTACTGTGGACTTCTTTCCTGAGAAAGTTAATCTTGCATATTTGATTATGCTTGTTGCAATTATATTCTACAAGTTATCTTTGTTTAATATTTCTAGATAAGCTAAATCGTACTTATCTTTTTTGATATTTAGTTTTTTCTTAAGTAGACTATCTAGTTTTGTTTTATAATTCTTCTAGTTTTTTTCATTACTTTGTCAAGGAAGAATAACCATCTTTTCCTTTTAAGTCTTTTTTCACAAGCTAAAGATCTAGTTTTCTTTCTTATACTTGTTAGCATTTTTGTGATTACAATTGTATAGTCACTGTTTATAACTACATCTGCTTCTAGTATATTACAATAGGTAAGGCTTTAGCCTAGATTTTTAGATACTCAAATATAGTTAATTCTAGACTTTACTTAGTCATTTATTCTTATAAATTTTCTTTTATAAAAGAGTAGTTTTCTGAATGTATCAACTATGTTAGAGTTTCTAAGCCAATTCAGAATTGAGAGTTTTTGAGTTCATCTAGAATCTTCTCTGTTCTGATCTAACTCTTTGTATCAAATATCATTGAACTTGTAAATTATCTATTTAAATACTCTGTTCTATAAATCTATTATAATTCTAAACTAATCTTATTATAATATCTAACTACTTAAGTTAGCTAGCTCATTATAGATTATTTACAAATTAGCTTAAGTTCTCTCAAGTTATATTATATTCAATATATTATGAATATCTTAAAACTAATTAACCTACTATTGCAACTTATATTTATTTTATAAGTTTATCTAAATTAGATTTTTGTTAATATTTATACTAGTTAAAAAAGTGAAATTTGACCTTTAATCAGAGGTTGAATTTCAAATTTTTGGTCAAATTCAAGTTGAATCAGCAAAAAAATTTAACCTATAATCAATCTATAATTGATCTAAAAACTACTAATTAGCTTAAAATCAGTATCTGATTTTTAGTTGAATAGTTAATTTTAAAATTTAATCTAAAACTAAACTCTGAATTTAGATTAAATTTTATAACTATTTGATCTAAAATTAACCTTTAAATTTTGAAGTTGATTTTAGATTAAATAGTTATAAAAATTGATCTAAATTCAGAGTTTGATTTTAGGTTAAATTTTAAAAATAACTATTCAATCTAAAATTAGATACTGATTTTAAGCTGATTGGTAGTTTTTAAATTGATTATAGATTAATTATAAATTAAATTTTTTGGCTGATTTAACCTAAATTTGATTAAAAATTTGAAATTCAACCTCTGATTAGAGGTCAAATTTTACTTTTTCAACTAGTATTATATAAATCTAGTTTTTGCTATAGTTTTTTACTGGTTTAGTTTTTTATATTTTATAAAACAGATCTTTTTAATTCAGTTTGCTACTAGGCTAAGTTAGTATTACTAAGCTTTTTGTATATTAGACAAACTAATTTATATTTATTTGATTTATATTCTTTGTATATACACTTTCCTATTAGATTAAATATTAACTAGTATAACTATTAAAATCTATATTATTTTATCTAACTCTAGATTTCTTTATACAAGTTTCTTTTAATTGGATATAAAAATAATTATAGTAAGCTATAGTATCTATTATATAAGCTTGTAGTTACTAAAGTATAATAATAATAATCTAGAATAAAGGTTTTTATAACAGATTATATATAAATAAGGGTGAGTCAATAGAAATCAAGCAAATTGTTTTTATTGAAATTTTTTTGAAACTTTAAACAATAATAACTCAACAAAAATTTTATCAAATTTAATAAAAAATTTTTTAAATAAATTTTACAATTTGTAATATTTATTTTAAAAAAATTTTTTATTAATTTTGATCATGTTTTTGTTAAGTTATTGTTAGTTAAAGTTTTAAAAAAATTTACTTAGAAAAAATTTGCTTAATTTTTATTGACTTAACTCTAAATACTTATAGAATAATTAGATAAATTAGAAATTAAAAAATTAAATATTAGAAAATATATAACTAAATAATAATATTTTTATTTATAAAACAAATATAAATAAAGATTTGATATAACTACTAAATATTTAAAAAAAATAAAAAAATTTTAAGTAACAATAACAAAAGAAATTTTTTTTTTAAATTTTTAAAAAATTACTTAATACAAAATTTTACTTATGAAACTACTCTTTGTGCTCTAACAAAAAAAATTCTTTAAGTAATTTTATATATAAATCTGTTTTAATATAAACTTCTTTATTCCTAACTCTAATCTTAAATCAATAATTTTTCTATAAATATTTTGCATATGAAGTATCATCAATTTTATTTATTTATTTATTTATTTATTTTTATTTTTCAACAAACTGTTTGCAGATTATTTTATTAAGTATTATTCTTAAATATATATTAATTAGTAAGAGTACAATTAGCTATATGTATAACTTTAGTTATTGTCTATTTAAAAGCTCTACTATTTAAGTTATTTACTAATTGCTATATCTACTCTATATAGGCAAATTTGCTCTAGGCATCATATAAATTTTTCTGAAAAGATATTATTAAAAAATTAATATTTAAAATTTTATTCTAATAAGAATTTTTTTATAAATAAAAAAAAATAGTTTAACAAGGTCTGGTGATTTTAGTATAGTAGTTAAGTTACCAAACTGCTATACAAGAGGTCTAAAGTTCAAATCTCACTATCAACAAATTTGAATAATTACTCAGACTTTATACTTAATTTATAGTAAACTCTGTTTATTTCTGAAGGTTATAATTCTGTAAATTATATTATACTAATATCAATCAGATATTAGAAGTATAATATAATATTTAAATTATATTATATAAAAAATCTTAATAAAATCTATAGACAGAGGACCTGCATAGTAAAAATTCTAAGTTTAGTAAAATAGTATAGATTTCAACAGTTACACTAGTTAACATTTAATCTAGTGAAGAAATCTGTATATAAAGAATACAGATTAAGTAGGTGTGAATAAATCTGCTATATAATATCTGATACCTTGTATTAGTAACAATAACAACTTGACTTGGTAGCTAACTAAATTAGAAAGATCTACTTCATGTAACATCTAGTAGTAGAAAGCCACAGTAGGAACTAGATTTATATGAATATTGACAAAGGTATAATTTAAGTGAATTTGTGAAATGAGTATATAGCTACTCTAGTAGAAATTGCTTCTGAGATTAACTAAAGCTCTGCAGCTCACAATATATTAAGCAAATGCATTCTAAGAGAACTTAAGTTATGTAGTAAATAAATCTACAGATAAGTTAGCTAGCTTAAGCAATCAATCATAGTAGTAACATTAATTTGAAATAGAAAGAAGAGTTAATAATCAAAGCATTTAAATAGATAACTCACAAGTGAATTGCAGATATAATAACATAATATAGAGCAAACAGATAGTTAATCATCTATATGATGAACTACTTAAATTAGACAACCACTAAAGTTGTATATATAGCTTGTTGTATACTTATCATGTAATTATAAAACCTTAGAAGATTACTATTTCAGTAACTCTGTAATAACAAATTAATAAAATCCAATT
>CAJVPM010000835.1:0-14563 GCA_910592325.1 Scutellospora calospora
AGTAACCTTTGTCTTATACTCGAGTAATTTATGGTTTATAAACTACAAATCAGTATAAGAAGGATGCTACAGCCCATATGACTGCTGAATTAAAAAAAAAATTATATTAGAATAATAAATAAAGATAAAAAATTAAGTACTTTTTCGAAATAAACTGCATACATGTGATATAATAGTTGAACATCTTTTAGTGCAAATAGTACTGAATATTAAAAATTTATTAAATTGCTTTAGAAGAGTATATAGAGATATGTAGCATATATAAAGCGAGATTGATATATAATTAAAATAGATATATAGCATACTTTAATACAATTAGTGTATTATGTATTAGTATTAGCTAGTAGTTTTTCATTTGCATAAAGCAAGCTGGCTTTTAGCTAGAAGCTTTGCAGTTAAATTAGTAATACATAATCTTAGCTAGTGGTTTCTTATTTGTATAATAAGGCCCGTTGTAAATCTGAAAGATTTGCAAAAATAGCAGGATTATACTAAAAAGAGTGCAAATTTGCTTTACCTTTGGAGGGCTGCCCTACAGATTTTCTTTTTTATATCTGTCTGTTATCATTATGCATGCCCTAACAAATTAGGTTATATTAATGATTATGCTATAAGCCTGAATTAGTAGTTCATTAAACTTTTACTTATCGTTATCTTTGTTCTTGTTCATATTAGATTTTCTTGTTAGAGCTAGGATCACTTATATGATTGTTTGCTCATTAATGCATTACTGCTTAGCTATTTTTTTAATCTGTTGACCTGCTGTCAACACGAATTAATAATCAATTGCAATCATAAAAACACTTACCTAACAATACCTATACATGATATATAAGTTCTGTACATTTACTTAACTTTTAAATTAGATCCTTAGATACTGTGTCTTAACTTTTAAGAAAAAAAATTCAGTATCATTATACAGAGTTAGTTATAAATATCTCTGATATCAGAACACCTCTTTATTATGCTTTTAGGCTTTAATTATAACTTAAGCTCTTTATGAATGATAGTAGGATAGCTGAGAGCTAAGTGCAAATGTACTTGCCTTTTAAAAGCTATTGTTGAATCATATATCTTTTTATTACTATATTATTATTCTAGCCAAATTTAATTATATTAGTATTTTATCATACTATTCAAAACTAGCAATTTATTAAATTACTTATTTATTTTCTTGTGACTATCTTGATCCAGGTGTTACTTGTATAGAAATTTCCTGTTTTTATATATCAGACTTGTTTCCATTATTTATATAATTATCAATATGCTAATATTAGAGTATTATAATTAGTCTTAGATTATTTTTTGCTCTATTAACTTCCAGTTAAGTATAATTTTTATATATTATTAATAAGTAATACATTAATAACTTACCAAATATAAATAACTTATTATATATTATTAAATATAAATGATAATATGTATGTATGTATATAATAATTTTTTTATTATCTATACTATTTATTAATATGCTACCTAAAGAACATTATCTTGCAAAATACTTTGAAAAAACAAAAAAAAAAGCTAATAAGTCTAATATTTTTTCTATTTGCAAGTTTTGTATTAAAGGTCTTGGTTTTGATGTTGCTGTAGTGCAATTAAAGATTACTCATAAAAGCTATGACTGTAAAAATCATCTTAAATCATATCAATTTTTTCTTGCAGAATATTCTTATGAAAAACAACAAGAAATTTTAGACCTATCAGATAAAACAATTGAAAGTTCTTTAACAAGTATAAAAATAAGAATGTTAAATTTATTTAATAATAAAACTTTAGATAGTTATTTTAAAACTAATTTTCAAGGAAAACATTTAGAACAATATGAAAGTTTACTAATTTGGGCTATAGCATCTTGTAGATAGTCTTTTTGATAGATTGAAAATTTGGAAGTACAAAAACTTATATGATTTTTAAATCCTATATCTACTTTTTCTAGCTGATTAGACCTTTCAAATCATATTTTAAATCATGAGTTAGAAATAGTTTTAAAAGTATTATTCAGTTTGTGACACAGAATAATCTTGGTATTACTTTATTATATAATGGTTAGAAAAATATAGCTTTACGAAATATTATTAAAAGTACATTAATTACTGCAGAAGGATTAGTATTAGCATAGAATATTGAAGACTTAAGTAATAAATGTAAAAACTAGTAAACTATAGTATTAATGACAAAAAATTTATTTAATTCAATTGAACCCTGCAGTATTCTAGTAAATAAACTAGTTACAGATTCTGCACCTGAATATAAAGCTGCAAGGTAATATAATAAATTTAAATTAATTTAAATAATAATAATATATAGATATATATTTATTTATTTTATTTTATTTTATTTTATTTTATTTATTTTTTTTTTTTAGAAAAAGACTTCAAAAAGAATTTTGAAATAAAATTTTTTTACCATATTTTAGTCACTAAATGAATTTATGCATAGGTGATATCTTCAAAAAAGATAGTAATTTAAAAATTATTGCTGAAGATACAATTGAAGTAGTTACTTATTTTCACAGATTAGATTTTTTTATAGCTAATTAAAAGATGAACAAGTAGCTATATATAAAGAAAAATATATTGCTTTAATAACTTCTAATGATACATATTGAAATAGTTATTTTTACTGTTTTTCAAGTATTTTAAAATCTAAAGTAGCTTTAAAAGTTAGTATATTATTATTATATAGTAAACCTCTGTAAGTGTACTCTCTATAAGTACATACCTTCTCTAAGTACATACTCAAATTTTAGCCTAAATATATATAACCTCTATATATAGATTTTTCTTATTATTCTTTAATTATTTATATTTGATAATAAATTTTTTTTTATTTTATTTAGAATTTAATAACAAAAATTGAAGATGATGATTATAGTTCTCTTTATAGTTTTCCTATTAATATTCAAAAAAATCTTTCAAGCTCTGATTGGTAGAAAAAGTTACAAAAGTTGCATAAATTAGTTGAACCTTATTGTGTAGCTTTAAATAAATTACAAACTGATAGTGCACAGTTGTATGAAGTTCTTCATGCATTTGAGTAGATTGTAAAGCTTTTAAAATCTAATTATATACTTTCTTTACAAAATTATTATATTCAAAAGATTAAAAAACGGTAGGCTAAGTAGGAACAACCTCTTTTACTTCTTTCTTTTTTACTTCATCCAAAGTATAAAGATACAAAATTCAATTTTATACTTTCAAATATTTTATATGCTTATTTAGAAAGATAGGTTTGTTACTATTATACTAATTGGGTTAATAAGAAGCCTTTAGTTATTCTTGCAGAATTAGAGCAGTATCGTGCAGAAAAAAATCCTTTTTATTGAGAAATATATAACCAGTTTGATGATCCTTTAAGATTTTAGAATTATGTTGCAAGTTATACAAAAGAACTGCATCTTGTAGCTTTAAAAATTTTCTTAATTTCTGTTGCTAGTACTTTAGTAAAATAGTTATTTTCTAAAATAGGTTGGATTCATACTACTTGACAAAACTGATTAATAGTAATTTATTATTTATAACTAGAGATAGGTTTAGATAGCTATTTTCAGCTTAGCTAATTGAAACTATTTTATTTATAATACCTGATTTTAAATTATTATTTAATATAGCTAAACTATTAGTTTTAATTTTAGCTTGATAAAGTTTTAAAAATATGTCAATTAAGAGATAAATTACAATATAATTATTTAAGCGAAGCTTTAGCTAGACAAGAAAAAAAAATCCAAAACAAATATTGCAATGCAAACACAAAACACAAATTTAGAAGTTTCTGTTAATGAAAGTTTTGATTTATTCAATGAAGAAGATACTTATGAAGATACTTATATTGAAGGTATTTATAAAGAAGATATTTATGTTGAAGATACTTATATCGAAGATACTTATATTGAAAATACTTACATTGAAGATACTCATGTTGAAGATACCTATGTTAAAAATACCTATGTTGAAGATACCCATGTTGAAGATACCTATGTTGAAGATACTTATGTTGAAGAATTAAATAAGTCAAATAGTGGAGATATTCAAACCGTTAATAATTGGTGCTATTTAGTATCTAAATAGATAAAACTAGTAGATAAAGAAGAAATTAATGAATCAGTTGACAATAATCTATTAGATAATGATAATGCACTTTAGATTCTTTTGAAGATGTTAGTACCATGCATCCTGCTGAAGATAATAAAGCAAAATAGAAGTTATTAGATTTATTTACAGATTTACTTGAACAGCCTGCTTACTTAAATTTGTCAATTAAATAAAAAAGTATGGTATAAAATTTGAAATCTTTTTTTTTTTTATATAGTAGTATAGTTTTTTTACATTTTTTTATATCAATAAGTGAATTCTTTTTCTCTTGATATTTATTTTGGAAATAATATTTTATTATTATTATTTGTAAGAATCTGTCTTATTCAATAAATAGTTTTATTTCTACTCGTGTTTTATAAATAATTTTTTTGTATTGTATTGCTAGCCAATTTCTCTTCTATGTTTATGTAAGTTATATATATTATTTAGATAGAAATTATAAACTTATACATGGCTATTATGTTTGTAGTTGCAATTTCAAGTACTCAAGTTTAACTATCTAAAATAAGCTCTTAGAATTAGATCTTATATGTATTATTTAGTAATTTTAGACAGATATAACTTCAGATGCTTGAAGCTGCAACTTAAAGAAGATTTTAACTTTAAGCACAGTAGTGCTATTAGTAATTCTATAATTATATTTCCTATATAGGTTGTTATATTTCAATTATTAAATATAATATACTAATTATAACTATTGGTTTAGGATTATAGTTTAAATAAACTAATATGTTGACTTGTTGTTGAGGTGAGAATTATATAGAATGAATCAGTAAGTTCAATTAAAAGAATCTTGATCATAGAAAATGATACTCCTAATAACAATTTTAGAGTTTTTTATTAAATGTATAGTTTTAACATACAGTGGCAGCCAAATATTTTGTATTATATGAAAGAAAAAAGTTAAATTTAAATATTTTTTTAATGATAAGTTATTTCTAAAATAAAATTTTTTTATTTAATTTATCAAAATTAAGACTAAAATTATTGTGCAATTAGATTATATGATCTCTTAGATTTAATAAATCAAATAAAAAAAAATTTATTTTAGAAATAACTTATCATTAAGAAGATATTTAAATTTCATTTTTTTCTTTCATATGATACAAAACATTTGGCCGCTACTATAATGAAACAATTTAAGAATGAGTAATTAGAAGTGAGGAATTAGTAATTGCATGAAAAAGTTTCAACTTATAGCAAAATTGCAATTGAATAGACTTTATTAGATAAATTAAATCATATTAGTTCTAGAATAATCTCATATATTTTAAAAGAAATAATTTAATTTATTATTTATTGTACAATTTATTAATGCATATTGAGCTAAACGTATTGTATAAACTATAATATTTAATAATTATATTAGCTGATATTAAGTATGTAATATACAGATTAACTCAAATACTGAAGCAAACAAATAATTAATGATCTTATAATTATTTAAAAACTGATTATCAAGAATTTACTTAGCATATTAAAGTAAAACTACTTAAAAATATTTCAGGTAATATGTTCATTCTACAGTATAATATTTATATATTAATAAAGTATGCAATCTTAAATCTCAAATCTATAATTATCTTAAAGGAATAAAGATTTTTTATAATATTAGTTATGAAGTTATGCTTTATGTTGTTACAAAAACTTTATTGTGCTAAGAGTTTATATGAATTGTTGATATTTGTAGTTTTGAAGTTATTATACCAGAAGCATTAAGTGAGCAAAGACCTTTTGATAATTATATATTTAATATTTGGTCTTATAATAAAAACTAGTTTAAAATTACTGTAACAAAGTTCAAAATATATTATCATATTTTTTAAATTATAGTGATTAGCATATAACTGTTATTTATATAAAATTCAGTTAATTGTTAATTATACCAAAAAATTTAAATTATATTATTGAGTATATCTAATTAGCCCTAGCTCTCAAGGCTAATTAGATATATGACTAATTAACGAATTAGATATTTAGATAACAATCAAAGTTAAATAGCCATTTTCTAATTAGCCATATGTTCAATTAGCTATAAGAGCTAGGGCTAATAATATTTTATTGGACTTAAGGCTAATAACAACATTGGTTCTCACAAATTTAAGCTTATTTATTACAAAAATGAATATAAAAGTGCTACTTATAAAGCATCTCTTCTAACTATTAATAATGACAAACAGTTCAATATTTATATTTATTTTAATATTTCTATATTTCAATTTCTAAATAACTTTCAGATCCCTTTACTTAAGGAGTGTAAACTTCAATTCGATGAGTAGTATAAAAATTTTTTCAAAATCTACAGTTGCTAATTCTTTCAAATTAACAAAGAAAAAATCTACAACTACCTAAAATACTAAATTGCATAACAATTTGCAAAATGTTGCAAAAAATTACTATCTGATCATTACAATATTAGAGAGGTCCTTTCTCTACAAGATCGAATTCACAAGACTAGAAAACTAGCACTATATCATATTTACAAATATGATCATACTTCACAAAATCTCTGCAAGTTACTTGCTTCTGAAATTGAGCATAACACTAGTAGAAATTTGCAAAAATAGCACTAAATTAGCAACTATTTGGTATAATATTCAGCAACTATTCAGTAAATATTCAGTAAATATTCAGCTGCTATTTGGTATAATCACTGCCATTCAGCATTTGTGAATGCCGAGTAGTAGCGATTGTACTAAATGGCAGCTGAATGTTTACTGAATGTTTACTGAATAGTTGCTGAATATTATACCAAATAGTTGCTAATTTAGTGCTATTTTTGCAAATTTCTACTAGTATAAATTTAAATTTTTAAATGAATACTATTTCAAAGAATTCTTTAAACACTTTCTTCTAACAAAATGGATTAATATACCTCTAGATTTATCTTTATTTAATAAGGATCAAACTAAAGAAGTATCATTCTAACAATCTACTCCTCTTAGCCTATTTCACATTCTTGCTTATAATTATGATGAAGAGCTTTCCAAAGCTAATCAAGTAGACCTTAATTCAAAAAGAGTAAGCTTTTACTTTTATAAAATCTTCAAAGTATTTTTAGCTGCAGCAGCAAAAAATAACAATATAGAAAATCTCTCTTTGGATAAAGCAAAAGAAAAACTTATACTCTAACCTATTAATACTCACTATTTAACAAGAGTAATTATATATTACTTAATTAAACAAAAACCAACTATTATAATTACTTAAATTCTTGAACAATACAAAACTATATTCTATTCAGAAGCAGAAAAATATCTTAATGATAAATTTAATATCAAATTTAACAATCTAATTCAACTTGAAGAAACTCTTCTCTTCAATACACAATTTAACAAATAGCCTGAGATTGAAATAGAAATTGATAATCTCTTTGCTGATTCAGAAGTCTTTAATAAATCTTCAAACAAGACTTCTGATATATTAACAACTATACCTAATACTGAAATCTCTTCTTTTCAATAAATTCTTCTGTAGAAGCTATAAATACAGCTACTGCTTTTGAAATAATAATGTTCTATACTGACTATAGGCTATTTTTAAAGAATGATAGGAGTTAGCAGGTAGTCAAGCCTACTTCTACAAAGAATTAAGTTTATGTTGGTCAGACTCAATGTACAGAGTAGGCTTTGGCAAACTTCACAACTATGAAAACTGGATATACAGTGAGTATTTCTACAAAAGATTCTAATTCAACTTTAGTAACCATCTCTTTATTATACACTGTAGTAATCTGTTATAATAAATTTTAAAACAAATATAATTATCTCATACTTAATTCAAATTAAACTCTTAGTTCATTTATCCAACACCTTACTAAACTTAATTACAAACTTTTTTTTAAAATTTCAATTAATATTATACTTAAAGAAATCTATATTTATCTGAATATTCTTGATCCCCTATTACCTTATCATACTATACTCCATCCTACTAATTATTCTAAATATTCTAATTTACATATCAGATCTCAAGCTTTTAATAACTCGCTACTACTCAATATTACAACATATAATATAAAAGGATACAACTAATCACTAAAAAGAAAATTATAGGAAAAGTATTATCTTTCTCATAACTTGTATATTGTGAGCCTTACTAAAACTAAAATTTCAGCTCAATATATATTACTTTAGTTCTTCAATACAAAAGACTTTACATATTTTTAGACTAACTCTGAGACCTCTGCAAAGAGTACTTGTATCATAGTTAATAATTCAATTAAACCACATATACATAATATCTATATACATCTAGAAGAAACTATTGCTATCGATTTCTTCTACAAAAATAACTTTAAATTTCATATCATATCAGTATACTTATCAAGTACAAATTAACTCACTAGACATGCAACACAAAACAAAATTATTTACTAGATTTAAGAAGCTTTATCTACTAACTTACTTTCTATTATTCTAGAAGACTTTAATTCAAATACTGAATATCAAGGCTTCTACTTAGCTAAAACTAAACTACTCTCATATTTACAAAGCCAAAATATATATGACTTAGCTGACTATATCTCAACTAATCAATATACTTAGCAGAGTAGCCATTTTAGTAGCTGAATAGATTATATATATACCCACTATTCTACTATACTATACTTTTTAAATTTTAAACTTACAAATCTAGAAACTATATTGAATAATGTTTACTAAATTCTGACATTATTATGGTCTTTTCTATTCACTTTTCAAAATAGAACCAGATATAAAAACAATACTTGATGAAGAATATTTAACTATAAGTCTATAAATTCTGAATTATAGAAAGATTATACAAACTCTGTCTCACAAAACTTGAACTAAAACAAAATATTATTAAGCTCAATTCAGTCTAAATTACTAGAAAATAGCTAGCATAAAATACAAACTAGTATCTCTAAGGCTACACTTTCAAATATTTCAAACAGAAGAATTAAAACTTCTAACTTTTAACACTAATATATATCTAAAGCAACTAATTTATATGAAGACCTTAAGGCATTAGAAAATATAATTCAAACTATTAAAAAAGTTACTAATGAAAGTTTGTCTGTACTAAGTCATATAGCAACAACAATTCAGCAACTTAAAATTAAACATGAGTTTGATATTCCAATACTACCTTTATCTCTACAACATCTAGCTAACTAGATCAATACTACTAAACAATATTTGAAGACTCTTTACTATGCTCACAAATTAGAAAATAATAAAGCAACTTATAAGCAAGTCCATGAAGCTTTGAACAAATGCTATGAAAATCTTCAAAAAAATCTAACAAAAATAATTAATAGTATACTTAATAGACACAAAGATTCAGTTAGATTTGATAATATTAAAACTAATACTGATCATATTACAGAACCTGAGACTATTAAACAAACAATCCAAAATCATTTTTTTAACTTGACAGCTCTTCGACCAATTAATTTTAATATCTTTAACTCTAATTGAATTGCAAAATATACTCCAAAACCTAATATTCAAACAAATTGATATTCAAATATTCTCTAGCTAATTTTAATTGATAAAGTTTAATAAACAATTAATCAACTTCCTAATAGCAAAGCCTGTGGACTATTAGAAATTAGCTATGAAATATTTAAATATACAGGCCTTCTATTTTTACAACTAATTACTAAACTTCTAAACCAATATTTAATATAACAACAAGTTTCTAAACAATAGAAAGATAGCTATATCTTTTAAATAGCTAAAAAACTATCATTTAATAGAGATCTTTTAAACACTAGACTAATTAGTCTAATCAAATATATTAAAAAACTGGTTACAATACAATTCCCTGAAAACTACTTACCTAAAGTTTATTTACCAGATATCACAAAAGATAAAAATTTATTAATTAAATATACCTATAGCTAACTAAATACTAAATTGTTATCTTATATAATATCAGGTAAATAGATTGTCAAGTAAGTAATTTTTAGAGAATTGAGTGATAACTTAAAAAATTCTATGCCAATATACTAACTAATCACTTAAATTACTTTAACAAAACACAACATACTATCATCTTTTAATTATATTGCATTACCAGATAATAGTACTAATATATCTATTAATATTCTTAACAATATTATAAAAGATGCAGCTTGCAATGATAAAGAGCTATAGCTCCTATCTCAGAATATGAGCAAAGCATATAATTTTGTCAATTTTAATCTCTTTAAATTAGCTCTTCAAAGAATTCAATTTCCAGAACCTCTTATAACTATTCTAGTCAACCTTCTCCTTGACTAAACAAACAAAGTTATTACAAACTTTGAATTGACAAATTCATACCAAGTTTAAAATAGTATTGATCAGGAAGAAACTATAACACCACTTTTCTGGTGGATTGATTATAATCCTCTTATATCTAAAATCTCTAGAGAAGTAGAAAGTTATCAAATGTCTACAACATGGCTGAAAAATATATAACAAGCTAAGCCAAACAAAATTAATACTAATATATCTGTTTTGGCTTATATAAATGACATACTTTGGATTGCAAAATCTAAAATACAGCTCAATGAAATAATTATTATTGCTACCTCTTTCTTTCAAATAGCACAAATTCAAGTCAATCCTAATAAATCAGTTCTAGTTTCAAACACTGTAGATCTTCATAGTATTCAATTTATCCATTCGACTATTATACCTATCTCTGTAAAGATACTATTCAAATTTCTTAGTTATTAGTTTATATTAAACAATAACTAAAAAGCTCAAATTAATCTTATATCAAAAGAAGCCTTTTCTCTAGCTAATATCTTAAATACTAAAAATATTACAGATAAGCAAGCTAGTTATATTATCAACAAAGTTATTATCCTAACTCTGGAATATAGAATACAAAAATATTGTTATTCCTATAACAATATGCCAAATTATCCTATCAAAATACCTTATAGTTGCTAAACACAAAGTAAGCCATTCCAAAACACTTCTAAACAGTACTATACTTAACTATAATATATATGGTATCAAAAATATTTGGAATATCCAACTATAACATCATATAACTAACTTTTTAGCATGGCTTAATAACTCTGATTTACTAGGGTTATCTATACAAATCTGAGTTCAACAATTCCAAAACAATTTATAGTCCTCTACAAACCTTCTTCAACATCCAAATTCTTTAATTAATAGATCTAACAAATATACAACAACTTACAAAATTATTAAACTTTTCAAAATACTTAATATAGTTATTACAGTACATAATAACTATTAGTAGCCTAAAACTATTCAATATAATGCATATTCATTAGAATTATTACTTAACAAACATCCTCTTTATGCAATATTCAAACAACAACTCTGTAATAAAAATATTATTTATTTAGATCAACTCACAACTTCTGAAAATAATACTCTTCTCAAATGACAACATATTTCTTCTTGACTCTATTACCTGCCTAAAGGAAAATAGCTTTTATAGCTTTCCTTTTTAGAAGAAACTATTACAATAAACTTATATATTAGAGAGGTTATTAGATCAATATCTCTAAACTCTCCTTATTCATTTCCTTTAAGTATGGGCTACTTTAAAGAGAAAAAACTATGACTTCTCTTAATTACAAATAACCAAATTATCTTGGAAAAAGCTTGTAAATTCTCTGTATCTAATAACTCTATATTGATAATATATTGGACTACAGATTATAATTCAAGCCATACAGCCTATTATTTAACTTCTTCTATTAACTGTATACTATGTTCAGGCTGTAATCTAAACTCAAACCATATTGCAAACTTCTGTACTATTGATATATTAGCTACACATAGTACTAAGATTTGAGCTAGGTTCACTACAAATAATCGATTAAACAAATTAAAGCTTAATGCTAATATAACAGACTTAATCTATAATCTAGCAATTAGACATCCATTAACAATTCCACCTCTTCAAAATATCAATTTAGAAAACAATTATATAACTAAAATATTTGGATCTAACAAAATTTCACAATCTTTATATAATATATCTCTACAAAACTTGAACTAATAAGAACTAATATTATATACTGATAGTTCAGTACAAAATATCTGTACAGACCAATGCTATATAGGAATTAGCAGCATTCAAATTTATAACAACTAAGTAGTTCAAATATTCATAGCACAAATTAAAATATGGCCTTCATCTTACAAAGCAGAACTTGTTGCAATACTCTCAGCTATAAGTATAGTACTAAAAAACTGCAATATACAGATTTTTACTGACTCACAATCTGTAATTTCCAAATTCAATAAAACTCAACAATATACAAAAAACTATAACACCAATACAAAATACAATTATTAGCCAATCTGAAAAACTTTGCTTAACTTTATTAAGTCACAAAATATTAATATTATTTTTTATAAAGTTCAAGCATATCGTATAATGAAATCAACAATACTGCAGATTTCTTAGCATTATATTATTCACTTTTAGGCTTCTTCAAATTTAAATATATAAACTACTTCAACAACTTCTATACACTTCAATAAAAAAATTTTTCTATTGAACAACTAACATAAAAATTTATTAAAAATATTTGTAATTCTTTTACAATAGCTTTGTAGTCCTCATAATTCAGAGCATAGCTATAGAAGCAATTCTTAAAGCAGATTAATTAGAATATAACTTGAGCAGTAATTAACAATAATCTTTCACAATTATCTAGTTATACTAATTACAAGCTGAGTAAAACCAAAACCTTTCGAGTTAAAAACCTTCTTAACAACCTTATAATAATATCTTAATTACATAAATACTACCCTAATATTATCAAAACAAAACAATATATCTTTTGTAACTAATCAGATGATAGCATTCATTGGTTTTTCTGTCCTAATTCACAATTAATTTTTGACATAATTAAATCAAATATACTATCTAATCTTACAACAAGCAATCTTGATATCTTATCCTCACAGCTTCTTCATTTTCAAAATTCATTTATTAATCAATACTCTTTACAATTACTACAGCCTTTCTCTAATAATATCTCACTCTATCAAACTATTACAGGCCTTATACCAAATAATCTTACTCAGTTACTATACCTATATACAGACTTTTATAAATCAGCTCACTAGCTTATAACTTCTCTATTCATAAAAATATCAGAATCAATACATGAACAATTATGGAAACCCTACTGTACCAAACTCTCTGAATAGAAGTAAACAAACAATATTAACCTTCATAAACAAAATTCACAAACTAATACTATACAATTAAGCCTATTTCTAACATATAATTACTATAATTCAAATAAAGTTACTTGCATATGTGAATACTCTAAAAAATATTATAAAAACTCTCTATTTCCTTCAGAAGGACTAGCTCATCACAAACTAGATATTTGGTCTGTTAAATAGATTAAATATAGCATTCCTACTAATAACATTATAAACATCCAAATCTAGATAAGCTATAACTACTCTAGTAGATTTAGATCGCAGATCAATTAGTCTGAGTTTTAAATCTTGTTATATTGTTTAAGATTATACTTTGTAATATATAGTATTCAAAAATTTCACTTGTAAATTTTTAATTAAATTATTAATAAAGATAGAAACATAGCCTCACCTTAGCTTTGTTTAAAAAAAAAAAAAAAAATTAATTAAAATAATAAATAATCTGCTTTTATATAACTAAAATTTATCTTTTAACTAAACTTATTCTTACTTGCTATAAATTACTTACTCTTTTATTGTTTTTATATCTATTTAATTTATAATTTAAGATTACTATCTTGATTAAATTTAGCTCTAAATATAACTTGCTCTTCTATTTGATAGTAACAAGTAGTGCTAGTTATATAGATTTCAAATAATATACTTTAGATCTATTATAAATAAATAACTTTGAGCAATTTATTAAAAACAATATTGAATATGACTAACAATATTATATCTTTAGAAAGAATCCTCAAGCTATTAAATATATTATTAAATACTATTCTAACAACTCTTCTACTGTTTGATACAAACCTTCTAAAAATCTTTTAATTCAATTTATTAATTTTTGAAACTAGTTCAGTTTAGCTCAACTATTCTTTTTTTATTATTATATAACTTTAATTTGCTTTAACATATTCTATAACTATTTATTAGTAGATTTTTTAATATTTTATTATAAAGATTTCTCTTTAGTTTTTACTACTTTGAATATTCTGATTATTACTTAATACTTTTAAATGAATTCTTAACTATCTATTAAGAAACAGAGCAATATACTAAAAATTATCTTAAAGATATCTATAATTTTAGTAAAATATCTAATAATGATTAAACTAGTATAGGCTGTATCATCACTTCTGATACATCACATTTTTTAAAATAAATTAAATAGTTTATTAATAATATTAAATCTAATAATTGTTATTTTAAACTATATTTTTAGAATTATATATACTATAATATTAAGGTTTAAAAATAAATTTATTATATTTTAATTAAATATTTTTTCTTATC
>CAJVPM010000836.1:0-14563 GCA_910592325.1 Scutellospora calospora
CTTAAATGACAACTGGGTTAGTCACACTTTAAAGATTAAATTAGCATTATATAGCTTAGAGAATAGTAAAGAATATACGTAGTTATACTTTAATTTTTCTTAATAAATCAAAAGTTGTGGCATGACTGCTGAAAAAAAAGAAAAAAAATTATTTAAAGAATATTATAAGATATAAAAACAAATTACAGATTTTAATTAGTTGTTTAAATTATAAATTATTCTTATCAATTTTAATTAGTTTATCAAATAAATAAAATCTAATCCTTCAAACTATAGTTTATAAATAATAAGATTAAAATTAAAGTTTTGGATTCAAATTTAAAGTTAAAGATTAGAGTTAAAGTATTTTATAGTAAAAAAATTGTTTATAAAATAAAAATAAATTTTAAATAAAACTTTCATCAAATAATTTTTTGTAAAATAAAATAAATTTATTTTAAATATTATTTTCTAAAATAATAAATATTATAGATCTCATTAATATTTTATTGAATTATTTAAAAATTTAGTATGAATTTTTTAATTTTCCAGAAAAATTCGTCTGAAATACAGACCAAGAGATATATTTTAAGCCCTAGTTTAATTATTTCGTCTATTTAGAGGTTTTGCGATTTACGGAGGAAGGAGTCTTTAATAATTTTAATTAAGAAGTATATATGATTGCCGCCAAGGGAAAACCTGAATGGTTACTTATAAAATTTATAAGTAAGCATTCAGGTTTTCCCTTGGCGGCACCCATATCTGATATTTAAGATAGCATGTCTGATATTAAATATTATTTCAAATTGGCTTGTTTAGTTAATCTAGGCATGTACTGTACCATTATCATATTCCTCCTCACGTTAATTGACCATCTGGACGTCCGAAATTTACCGATCTTCACAAAATCGGTATTTAGAAGTAAAATAATTGGTAACTTACGATTATTTGTGGTAAATTACGTAGTAACAAGTACAATAATTTAATGCGCTATTTTACTTTAACATAGTAATTACCGCGGTAAATTACAGGCTTGGTTGGGGTCTAAACTTCTGAGATTCACGCAGAAATTGTATATTTCTATATAAGATCAAAGATGCAAGTTTTGATTAGGCTTACTTGCATGTGCATATTTATTCCGTTTGTAGGAGATGATGGTTAAAGATCGTCAAAATAAATAAATAAAAAAGATAATTGTACAACCGGGATTATGCGTCATTAGTTGTACTTTATATTTAAGTTATGATACTTATGTGACATATAACTTATAGGAATAATATGATTATCTTTGTTTATTCCTCAACAGGAATGTATTTTGCGATTGTAAATTTAAATAATAGTAATTTGTCCTCTCAAATACTAGCAATAATGAAATAATTGAAAGTAGCCGCGGAATCAAAAATCCGATTTTATAGAAATTTCTTTTCTTATCACTATAGATAAGATGCTATATGATGTGTAAGCTAATTTAAGGTTTGAAGAAAACATTTTAGTCTTTCATAATAGTTATCAAAGTTCGAAATGAGTATATCATTTATGTCATGTAACATATAATTGAGTGCAATCAAATAAAACAGATCAATGTTTAATAAAAAAAAAAAAATTTACAGTTTCCATTCCAGTTTCCATTTAGCGATTCTTATTTATCAATTGTGTATTTCGAACGTTTTCGTTTCCGTGTCCTCCTCCAAAAATGGTCGGTCCCGGGCCAACTTGTGTTCAAAACAACTATTAATTCACGAATTGAGTACACGTATATGTAAATAATGAATGTTTCGCTTATATGCAGTAAATGATATGTATAAAGAAAGGAATAAATATATTAACATGGAAGACATGGAAAAGTAGTGAAACATACATTTAATGCGTTTTCTATTACGTAATACGAACGTGAAGTGATTGTGATCGTCTTTAATTTATCAAGAATGATTTAGATTATATGGAATCATACAGTATGCGCGTTTTTTTTGAAAATTAACATTATTTAAACCATATCAGATATTTAATTAATTAGTTTACTAGTTTTGGATTTCAATAAATTATTTAATATCTTACTCGAGAAAAATGTATTCGCCTTTGTGAAATACGTATGGTATTTCTTATTTTCTAGTTACCTTTATATATTAGCTGGTAAAACATTCTCTGCGTATAAAGCTCAGTCGGATACGAAACTCCTATATGTATATAAATCTTCTTTATACTACGCCAAAATCAAATTATTTATAAAAGTACTCATTTTAGCATCAAAAATATTTTTTGAGAACGCATTAACGACATAAAAAAATATGGATCCTGAAACTATCGAAGTCACTTTTCCACCAAGAATTTCCTTAAGACACCTCGCAGAAAAGCGTCTCCAAAATCCTGCACATTCCAAATGTCTAAACTCATTCTTTATTTATCGTCTTGCTTTCCTTGATGAAATGCGAATCCGTAATTTTAAAATCAAAATGACCGAAGTATCACCAATTATTAGTGCATCCTGGCGTCGACAAACTCCATTCATTAAAAACGCGTATAAGGAGTTTGCACAAGAAGTTGAAAGATTGTCAATCGAATTACGCCAGAATGCGACTCGTAGGCGTCACGTTGTCGTTCCACCTTCGAGTGTTCCAACGGCCGTAATGTCACAATCCCCACAGTTGGCTACACCAATTACATACGAAAATTATAGAGGTTTTATTTTACAACATCAGCAACTGGGCTTTAGCGGGTTTCCGGCAAATTTTCCACACATTCCCTACTCTTTTCAAATGATCTCGCAAAATAATGAAAATTTCTTTAATTTTAATATTGACCCTAATAATAATCATCAGTTTTAAATGTCAATATAATGCGATAAGAATTTTTTTTTTTTTTTTTTTTTATGAAATATTCAATTAAGTGATATCACGACAAATTTTTTAAGCATATAAGTTATATGATTTTATGATTTTATCGTTTTTTTTTTCTAAAAATTTTTAAAGTTGTTGATTTTTCGGCAATAAGGCCGGGAATATAACGATAATTCTGCTGATTATATATATTACGAGATAATCAGTAGTGTCCCATCTTATTGCATTTCAACAAAGCTTTTTTTTTTTCTATGTATTAAATATGATATTCGAATAATAAAATTAGCAAAAGGGCATTATATAAGGCACCTAATGTAGGAGAAACTTCGTATTCACTACAATTGATTACAGTCACTCTTGATCAGTGTCTAAAATAATAGTATGGACGCTTTGCGCACATATACTTTAAAATTATGGACGAATGCGCACATTAAAATTTTTTAAATTCATATATGTTTTAAGCTTCGATGTGCGCTATATTTATTATGCAGTAACTTGCTAATTGATTAATAATCAAAATTATAAAATAATTGCGAAACAAATAAAGCTTTTTTCGAAGCAATTTTTATTGCGCACATTAAAAAAAATTTAGGGGCGCTGCAGCGCACCAGAATCTAAATGTAATGTGCGGCCCGCCCATAGTTTTAATACTGAATTTTAGACACTGCTCTTGATAGTGATAAATTATCAAATATTTTATTAGAGATATCATATAGATATATAATTTTTTTTAAAGAGTTATAATTTTAACTAGGGTTGCCGAGCCGACATTATCAAATTTGATAAAAGTATAAACTAGCCACGTGATAGTTTGTATTTTTAAGGCCCGTCAAAATATAAACTGATACATATTATCTCTTAATACGTTACGCAGGCAAATTTGCCTGCAAAAACATAGTAAACATATGAAATCTACATACGAAGAGATAAACCTAAAAACTATAAAAAAATTCTTGAGCATTGTTTTTTATATTTATTTATTGTATAGTTTTTTTTTTTTTTTTTTTTTAAAGCTAATTATAAGACCTCACCAATGCTTTAAAGTCCATAATTGCTTGAAGTTAATTTAGATTGTGATTTAAAATTTTTTCATTACAATTCCGTGTTATCAATATTATAATTAGCAAAGAATTGTTAAATTTAAATTATTTGTTTTGACGATAGCTCTAGTTTATAATACAGTTTAATAATAATTTATTGGATTTTGAATGCCCAATTAATGTCCATTGGATCATTGGATATAGGAGAGCGGATAACGTTGAACAGTTTAACTCCAATAGTTAACGTGGTTTGAACGTGGTTTGAACTTGATGATCTCACTCAGTCAGGTGGGATTCGAGTATCAATGATGATTGGAAATAAAATTATTGTTTTATGTTACTTTATCAAAAAGGATATGGGGTCTTTGCCTTGAAAATCAAGTTTTGATCATATGATTTACTATGCCCGTAAGGTCATTTTCAAGGCAAAGACTCCATATGAGCTCCTCTCCTTTATTTATTAAATGAGACAGCCTGTGCTTTTATACATTTTATGATCTTAAGAGACCTGACCTGCTTGAGGTTCGTGTTGTTACTTTAGCCTCACATAGCCTCTACACAAGCTAAAACCATAACAACATGGACAAGATATACGAATTACACTCCTGGATCGCCAACAAAGCACTAGAAAATTGATCGGAAAATTTAAAAACAAATATTCATTTCAAAAATTCGCAACCTTTTGTTCTTTAGTCCATCTAAGAACTGAGCAGGTCCTATTTTTTTCAATATTAAGATCAATTAGCATTAAATAATTGATTTTTCAATATTCGAAATGCACACAAAATGAAAAAAGAACGTTTAAAAATCCAATTACTGTATGTGTAAAAGCTCAATTTACGAATTTATTTAAGTTATTCACAGAATAATTTATTCGCTTTTTTCAAAGTTATTCACACAGAATAATTTTTTCATTTATTTTCCTTTTTAACCAGTATCATAATCGTTAATGATATACTGATCAGTTATAAAAATTGTGATTCCAGATTAAAACATAAATTCCAAAGCATATACATATTATAAATTTAAATATTTTGCTAGAATAATAATTCACTTAACAAGATATTATCGGGATTCAATATTCTATATAATTCAATGTTAAATTCATCATTTTCAAAAAGTTTTTGACACATTTTATCGATAGCAATAACACTTAACACTGTTTGCACATATGCATCAATTAAATCATCAATACCAAGTCCAAGAATTTCAAATCCTTTTTGATCCATCATAATCACTCTATCACTTTCTTCTACCCATTCTGAATCTGTTTTTACTGATACATTTGTTCCAAATATTTCCCATAATGTATCTATAATAATTAATTCGTTAATTATAAGTAAAAAATAATAATACACAATATACAGTATATCGAATTAACTTACAGTTAGAATTATTTGAGAGATGAGTAGGTAATGGTTTACGAGCACGTCGTGAAACTACAAGCACAGGGTGAAATCCAGTCTCATCAGATGATACCATCATTCTCAAATCGTAAACAAAAGTTTGCTTAGAGCAGTTTGGCATGGTACCAATATGATAATATTTTTCAGGTTGTAGTACTGGAAACCAGGATGCATTTTCAACAAGTGATTGTACAAGAAACTTTTCATAATGTTGATGCTTATCATCAAGAAATTCCTTTAATTCATCTGAATTAGTGATTATATAAATACCTTTTCCTAAATTTACAAAAGAGTAATTAGAATTCTGTAGTAAAAAAGTGTTTTTCATAAAATAATTAAATTTTATCATATTAGTTTATTAAAATAAATCATAATTTTTTTATAATAATTACCAGCAGTGCCATAAGGAGCTTTGATCACTGCATGACCTCCCATCTTTTCGATATATGAGAGAGCTTCACGCTTGTTTACATTACATACGGTTTCTGGAAAACGGATAGAAAGTCCACTTCCAGATAATTCATTGTTAAATAATTCATATGATTTTGTTGCCATAATTTTATTTTGACCTCCAGCTAAACATGAAATTACATTATTAACAACTATAGTTTTTGATTTTAAGGGAAAGTAACTCCAAGGTTTTTGAGCCATATAGATAAAACATGCTCTGATTGAATGCCAAGCTGATTGAGAAAAGACAATTACTAATTAGTATTTATCTAGTAATTTATGATTATTAATTATTATTAATCAATATTATTGTCCGGAGCAAAGCGAAGGCAAGGTCTTAATTTTTGCGCAAATTATATCAAAGCAACTTTCTTGATGTACATGTTACATAGCAAAAAAAAGTAACTTGAAATATAAATAAAAAAGTTCCAAAAATAAAGAAACCTTAAATTATTCGCTCCGGACTTACTATTAAACTATTTCCTAATAACTATTATAAATTTGATAATAACCTCCATCTTGATCTCTAATGTACATAACTTGATTTTCCCATTTAACAGGCTGTTCATATCTAGTATCATCTAGGAATTTTACAAGCCAAATATGTTCATTAGTTTCTTCAGAGATCGCAGCTGCATATCCAATTGGCTCTACTGGTATTTCACCACTTTCCTCATCATATACTACTGCAAGCCCTCCAAGAGAAGGATCAGCATCTTTTAAAGCCCGTTTAAGTGCGGTTTGAATAACGAGCCTATATCCACTCCGTTTTTTGTCCATATTTAACAAAGGCATACTGGTTTGTCCTGCTGGACATGAACCGGATTCAACTAATATCATTTGCCGTTTACCGTTTGAATCCACTACATTGAAAAAATCAGAAGCTAAAAAAACAAAGTAATTATTTAATATTGATCAACTCACTATATATAATATAATAACATTAATAAATTGAGTTATTCACCTGCCCATTTATAGAACTTCGATTCATACTCCAAACATTGTCTCAGAATATTTACATCAACTTGAGGATTTAAATTTGAATATCTATTAATTATACGATCGTTTCCCAAATCGAAAAAGGAAACCACAGTAGGATGAATTATTGCATTAAGCGCTTTTGGTACAAGACATAATTCTGGTTTATAATCTCCTTGATATACTTTTTTTGTCGAGTTGTTAATAGAAACATTATTCTCTTGATTCAGATTTGTACCCAAGTCTGAATTTAAATTTTGATCATTCATTGATAACAAAGTATCTACTACACCTGAATATAAAAAGATTATTTTTTTTATATGAATTTCAAAATATAGAGGTATTATAATGGTTTAAATATTGTCAGGGGTAAAATCGGCTAGTCTGTCTCTTGATCTGGAATTCTCGCATAACAGTACGGAATGGGTTGGCTTTTACTTACTTAAGGCATGGGGCAAAATTTGGCGAGTATAATTTTATTATTTATTTTAATGTTTATAAGTTTCACAGATTTTAATAATTTATTTTGTAGGGACCTGAATCTTTCTACCCTATTCAAGTTTCGAGTATTGAAAGATGAGTATTTTATTTCGAATTGGCTTTGCTAACAATTCTGCCCAATTCAGCCATTTAATTTACTTTTACCATTATCGGGTAGGTTCTCGTATGATTCATTATTTTTATAACTTACCAACTTTCCTTATTTCGATCCAGCCTAGAAATGGGAATGCCGTGGCTTTATTTTGCTCACGTTACGTCATGGTCATGTCACGTTTTCGTGGGTCACAATTTTCTAGCCTGTGATAATATTTAAATTTTTTTTTTTTATGCAGAATTACGTAATAGAAATTATCGGTGCCGCTCACTTCACCGACAGTCATTTCACCGAAAGTTCATTTAACCGACATCACATGGGTTTAGGGTTAGGGTTTTTATTAGTTTCAGGTATATATTTTTAATAAATTGTCACTTGGTGTGATGTCGGCTAAATGAGCTGTCGATGAAATGATTGTCGGTGAAATGATACGGATCCGAAATTATATCGTCCGATGTCACGTTATTTTTTAAATGATGAAAAGGGTGCCTGAACTAGTGTTGTACACTTTCGCATGTCTAAAGCTTTTTTGGACATGTCCAAGCTGTCCATAGCTCTAAATATTTTAGTAATTAAAATAAAGATTAAAATAGATTATCATAATAAAATTTTTAGTAAAACTATTTTCAAAATCATGTCCAAAGGCTGTCTATGTTAGTGTTGTAGACGAAACTATTTTCCAGTTTTGCCTTATAAGTCCGAAACTAGTTTCGTCCAATTTTGTTATGCAAAATTGGGTTTCGCCTACAACACTAGTCTATGTACAACACTGCCCTGAACAGTCAAGCTAACCTAAACCTGACTCAAAAGTTTGAGTCGGTTTGGGTTAAGAATTTTCATTTCATTCTATCAGATCTTGAATAAATATTTTATATTCATATTATGCTAGTAAAAACTAAATTTGCAATTTACTATGAAAATATCCTCTTAATGACCTATATTATTAATAATTTAAAAACTCTTTCCCGTACATCCCAATTTACATATAAAATTTTTTGTGTACAAGAAAAAGTTAACTAGAAACAATTAACTAAATAAAAATTCTCAAAGAAGTGCAAGTACAAACTACTAGAGTGCTAACAAGCACTCTACATAAAACAACTTTTATACTAAATAATATTAAATAGCAAAAAAAGAGAGACAGGAATAGCAACAACAAAGAAAACAGATCAGGGAGTACCTTCCAAAAAGAAAACCAAACAACCAAGAAACATCAACAACAACCTCAACAAAACAAAATGAGCCAAACTTATAATACAAATAGGCAATGACAAGAAGAAGTAGATGAAACAGAAACAGAAAACAACCAAGACCTCAAGAAAAATAAAAGATGCAAAACCATAGATACACCTCAACCCAATATCAGAATAGAAAATCTAGAAAAATATGAGCAGAATAGCTTACTCCTGACAGATTTACATGTAGGAAAAAATAATAACAACAACAACACAACAATTACTAATTCGGATGAGATTACAGCAACCCAAACCAAATCAGAAGATCTGCAATGCACTAGTAACAACAACAACAAACAGGAAATCACAACTAACAAACCAGATAATGCAATGATTGAAATAGAAATTGACCAAACATCTAATAGCCAAACTAGGAATACTAGCAATATAACTATAGAATTAATAAGCTTAGAATCATCTCGTACTATAATACCAGATATTGAACTTAACCAAGAGGAAATAGCTAAAGAGGAAAAAACCAAAGGCAAGAAAACTTCATATAGCCAAGCCTTCCAACAAAATCTAGAAACTAGCATACAATTAGAAACAGATACAGACTATACAGATCACTAGTAGCAATATGTGAAAAAAGTAATAGAAAATGCAATAACAAAAGAATTTGATACAGAGATATAGAACTACGATAAAATCATCCAAGCCTTCAACACAAATGAAGAAATAAAAAACTTCATAGAATACAAACTCAATACAACAACTACTAATATCCAAATACCTGAGGTAATAAAGAAAAAATTCATCTACAAAGATACAGCCTTTTTCGTAACCTTTACACAAGAGAAGAACACAATACCAGCATATCAAAAAGAGTTTATAGACTTACAAACAAAGGCAATACAAGTATACAAACAAACTAATGAAATTACTTTATTAAACAGGAAAGTCAGAGATATGATTCAACTCAAACTACGACAAAAAATTATGATTGACTACTTACTTAATACAAACTTCTGGAAACTTAACAAGTACCAAATATACTAAGAGCTAAAATATGCAAGAAACTTCATAAAAGCAGAAAAAATTGAAGACTACACCACAACACAGAAAGCAATAGAAGATGCAATAAGTGCAAAACTAAAAGAACTCCCTGAAAGACCAAACCTAATTTCAGAAGAGATACAGAATATCTTATCTTTTGAACTACTAATCAAAAAAAGGTCTCAAACAACTGCTATAGTAAACACACTAAGAATTATTTACAACTTCAGCCGTCTACCTGATATATACTTCAAAGAGTTACTTCAACTTCCTAAAACACTATATGATCTACCAATTGAGATGAAATATACTTTTCCAATGCAGAATAAAAGTCAACTCCAACAACTTCACTACCATATGCAAAAGCTCTGAGATTATTATAGCTTTGAGCAACTACTAAAAACATATTTTTGATCTACTACCACCAAGGGAAGCTTTGCCTATAACATACTATGAGCTCAACAGCCAAGTTCGCGAAATGTTCTCGGTAGATCTATCAACAGAAGAGTACACAATCAAAGAAGTAAAAGATATACTAAAAAAATACTATATCTTCAAGAATATACCTAATGACTACTTCAAACAAAAACCTCTACTACCTAAAGATTCACAAAAAATTAATCTTAATACCAAATTTATATACCCAATAACAGATAATGAAGAAGCAAGAAAATTCATAAAAGCCGCTGAAAAGAAATATAAAATAAGACTCCTAATTGTAGCAGAAATCATGACTGCAAACCCTACTACAAATTATAGTTACCTCACAACTATAAAGAGATCAAGGAATTCAATCTAACTATTCCTATCAATACACTACAATTACTAACTGAAATAGCAAAACTACTCAGGACTGTCTATTACTTTACAAGAATTCCTGATGAGTGGATCGATATTAAACCAAGGCAGCATAATACACAAAATCAAACAGAAGAAGAAACAAAGCCTCTAATCCTATCTACACTCGTTAAACTCAAAGAGCATATAGAAAATAAAGAAATTAAACTTCAAATCGAACTACCTATTACTACACAACAAGAAATCACACCAATGATTAATAAGCTTAAAGAATACTTTAAGATACCACAAATCCCTAACTATTTACTAAATCTACCAGAACTTCCTGTACCATCCTAGAATATCTTTTACTAATGATAGAAAACAACAGAAGCACTAACAAAAACAAAAACAACCCACTAAAAAACAATCTAAAAATTATAACTCACAATGTACGTAGTCTAAACAATAACTTAAAAAGACAACTCTAACTAGAGTACTGCAAAGAACAAGATATCAACATAGCTAGCATTACAGAAACAAAACTAGTAGAATCAAAATTTGAGAAAATAGAGCTACAAAACCTTTGGTACAAGATATATATAGCAAACAACAACTCAACAAATACAAAGTGGTGAGAGACAGGTCTCAGTATAGCAATAGCGATAAAACATACTCTCCAACTATATATCCATAATATCTAAACAGAGCCAGATACTGCAATAAGTATTGATCTCTTCTTCTTAAATAAGACAAAACTTCGAATTATTTCTATATACTTACTCCATGACAAGATATTAAATACAAAGACCCAAAACTGAATTATTATCTGAACAGAACAAGCAATAAGCAAAGAGATGATACCAATAATCTTGAAAGATTTCAATATAGACCTAAAAAAATGCAAGCAAAGAATTCAACTTATTACATATATAGTGAGAAACAATATGCTCCTACTACTCCATACTATGATACCAAACATATCTACATAGAATGCAAGGGGATCTAATAGCCAAATAGATAAGATATAGATCCTATTAATACAAATTAATGAATTCACAACACTACAACTCACTAATGTGATACATATTACAAATAGTGATCATTATATTATACAAATATAATGGAACATACAAGACAAAATACTGCACATATAACAAAAGAGTACTCATAAAAGAAGAATATACAATTACAATGGAATGACCTAAGAAAAATGGAAACATTTCAACTAGGAGGTTGAACAACTAATCAATAACTCAACAACTACAAAGTCAAACAAAAAACAGATAGAGGATGCATATCAGCTAAACAAAATATGGAATAAACTCTCTGCAGCAATAATAGAAAGAGCAAAAAAAGATATTCTTAATACAACAAGAAAGATAAACTATTCAATCATCAAAAAATATAACTACTATACAACCAAAACACATAAAACCTTTATGATGATTAGATCTGTACTAAGACATATAAAGACTAATATACTACAAATTGATAGAGAGTAGTGTAACCAAAAAATCATCCAAATTAACAAATCAGTTAAGGAAACTATACAAGAAATAGTGGATACGGAATCACTCTCTAACACATTCCAAATACTTTTAAAAGGAAAAAGAGAAATTACCAAAGCTCGCAATATCAAAAATAAAATCAGAATAACATAAGACATAAAAGAAAAAATACAAAGATACTATCAAAACTTCTCTGAAAATACATCCAAAATGATTCAAAGTATTCTACAAAAACACACAAACCCAGTAATTATACAGAATATCTGTACTGAAAACAGTCTAATTACAGACCTCACAAAAATTAAAGAAAAGATAAAAGATCACTTTGATAATTAGACAAAATACAACCTTACCAATACAGTATATTGGCCTGAATAGGAAAAAGAATATAAACAAAAAGAAACTATAAGAGGAGACTAGTATGATGAAACCACAAAACTAATAGACATCATAGAGCTTAAAGAGATTATAAATAAAGCCCCACTCAGCAAAGCAATAGGACTATCACAAATCTCCAATAAAATGATAAAACATCTAGGACCTAAAGTACTTAACCTGCTCTTGATGACCCTAAACCTGTGTCTAAAAACATAGGACATACCAAAAGTATGGAAAAACAGTACAATATATCTAATATCAAAAAGGCCAATCTTCACAGGAGAACTTGAAATGACAAGACTGATAATATTAATAGAACACACACAGAAAATCTTAACTAAAATAATAACTAGAAAACTAAATACTGTCCTTGCCAAATATGAAATACTTGATTCGACCAACTATGTAGCACTATCTAACACATCTACTGCTATACCAATACAGATATTACAACACATTATAGAAGATGCAAATATAAACAAGAAAAATTTATGAATACTTTCTCAAAATATGAGTAAGGCGTATAATTCTATATATATTACCCTACTCAAAAAAGCTCTTAAACAGATCAAAATACCCAGAATATTAACAAATCTGATTGTTAATATCCTTTCAATATAGCAAAATAAAATCATTACAACATTCAGCAATACAAACTCATATAAAGTACAAAATAGTATAGACTAAGAAGAGATGATAACTTCACTACTGTGGAGAGTATATTATGATCCTCTTCTTGCTAATATCAACAGAACTTATAGATTATATATACTAACAACTACAACAGATACAACTAATAGCAAACCAAACATAACACAATCTTATAACGTACTTGCATATATGGATAATACATTATGGGTAACAAATAACCAAACCCAACTCAACTCCATCATAAATCTGCTCAATCTTTCTACAACATGGCCAATATCAAGGTCAACCTAAATAAATTAGTACTTGCAATAAACATAATATTGAAAATAGCTCCTACTGCAAGTATTACTTTTAACGATCAAGTAATTTATGCAAATACACAAAATACATCTTTTTGGTTCTTAGGTTACTGGTTTACAATTAATAATTACCAAAAGGCAGTGTAAAAAATAATAGAAAAAGAAATAAGTAAGGCACTACAACTACTTAAGAAAGCAACTATTACTGAAAAACAAGCAATTTATATAATCAACTCAGTAATCCTAATACAGTTTGAATATAGATCACAAAACTATATTCTCAACGAGAACAGATACAATAAAATAACTAATCAATATATAACAATTGTCAAACAAAAAGCAGGGCTACTACGTGGAATCCCTAATACTACAATACATAACTACAAGTTATATGCCTTAAGGAAAATGTGGAACATTATCATACAATACTATATATCCTTACTCACTAAACAACTAAACAGTAAAAACAATATAAACCAATTATTCAGAATCAGAATCCAACAGATACAGAATGCTGCTGCATCAAATGAATCAATACTAACTTCAAAAACTACAGTTATTCCAATATTAGAGGATAATATAACAACTGTAAAACAAACCATGCTATTGCATAAGTCAAATTTCAGTCTATCAAACCTGCTAGTATAATGGCCTACTATATACCTACAGAAAGGTATAAGTATCAACCTGATACTAAATAACTCACTAAATCCAGAAATATACAAACAAAAAACCAAACTAAAAGAAAAGCTAAACAAGTATAAACTGTATTACATAGAGCAGTTTACAGACATTGACAATATTACAGTAATAGAATAGAACCAAATAGCACATACAATGCAAAAAATTCCAAAGGGTAAGCAACCAAAATAGTACAACATAATAGCAGAGATAATACTGATAGTTATTACAAAAAAGGAAGAAATAAAACTTATTTAACCTAATCTTTTTTACTCTATTGAAACCTATGAGAAGAGAAAAGAATAGGTAATATATAGCATCTAAAATATACAAATAATTGGAAAAATCATCACTCATAAACCAAACAAATAAATAACTACAACACACTAGAAAATACTAAAGAGAAATGAAGAGAACCAACCTCAAAAACTTTAACAGTGCAAAGGATGCAAGCTATCTATGGCAACCTATTACAGAAAATATACAGTTAAAGCCAAACTAAACTAATACAAACTAGTAACAGTAAGCAGTAACAAGAAAATATACAGTCACCTTAAATCTATCACTCAAACAAGCAACACCTTAGAACAACAAAACTTAAAAGTCAATAATAATACGGATAGCAGACCTACAGATAAAAAAAGCTACCTTTTTCACAATATAATTCATAACACGTTTACTAATACAGAAGTACAACAAGTCCTAACAACAATAGCAGATGCTATCAAAAATGACAAAAACCTAAACTTTATA
>CAJVPM010000837.1:0-14554 GCA_910592325.1 Scutellospora calospora
ATCTTTAAATTTTCAATAATTTTATTAGTAAAATTATTGAAAATTTCAAGATTTTCAAAATTTTACTAATGAATTCTGTCTTTATACTCTAAGTAATTTTGTTCTAAGGATAAATTTATATCATATTAGTATATTAAACTTTAAATTTATAAATAATCAGAAAATGATACTGAATTTTGGATTTTTTCATCAAAAATTCCAAAATTCTGTATCTTTTCTCTAAAATCAATAAATATAAAATAATAATACAATTTTCTAATGTAGATTTTTGTGTAGAATCAGGTTACTTAAAGCATAAATATAGAATTCATTAGTAAAATTTTGAAAATCTTTAAATTTTCAATAATTTTATTAGTAAAATTATTGAAAATTTCAAGATTTTCAAAATTTTACTAATGAATTCTATCTTTATGCTCTAAGTAATTTTGTTCTAAGGATAAATTTATATTATATTAGCATATTAAACTTTAAATTTTATAAATAATTAGAAAATAATACAGAATTTTAGATTTTTTCATCAAAAATTCCAAAATTCTGCATCTTTTCTTTAAAATTAATAAATATAAAATAATAATATATTTTTCTAATATAGATTATTGTGTAGAATCAGGTTACTTAGAGTATAAAGATAGAATTCATTAGTAAAATTTTGAAAATATTGAAATTTTCAATAATTTTATTAATAAAATTATTAAAAATTTTAAGATTTTCAAAATTTTACTATTAAATTCTATCTTTATGTACTAAGTAGTTTTGTTCTACATATATTTTTATATTATATAAATATATTAAACTTTATATTTGTTAAGTTTTAAGATAAATATAGAATTAAAGTTAGAATTAGAAATTATAAAATTAGGATTAGAAAATTAGGAGTTAGAGTTAGAGTTAGGGTTAGGGTTAGAGTTAGAATTAGGGTTAGGGTTAGGGTTAGGGTTAGGGTTAAGGTTAGGGTTAGGGTATAATAGGTTTTAGTAATAATACTGAAGTGGAGGTGACAGCCATAGCGAAAGTATATATTTAATTTTTATAATTTTAAAAACTAAAAAAATTATTTAACTATTTAATTATTATTAACAAATAAAAACTAATATTTTATTTAAACTTTTATTTTAAAAAATTTAAAAACTATAAAAAATAAAAAACTAGCACCTGGAGCAACACCCGGGTCTATAAGCTAGTTATTTACTAATTGCTATTGTTATAAGTAATATAGCTTTCTTAATATACTTCAAGTAATATAAGATATAGAAGAAGAACTTCTAACAGTATTAAAGTAGAATATTATATCACTATAGTAGTTCATTAGTAAAAGTTTATTTTTAAAACCAAAGATTATATTTATTAATGAACTAATAAAGAATTTAGAACTTTATTAAGTATTATATTTTTGACTACAAGACTATTTTATTATTATTTAAGAGGAGATTAGAGAAGACTAAATCTCTAAAATAATAGAAGATTAGAAGAGATCAAATCTAATTTGAAGCAAAGAGAAAAGAGTAAGTTTATATAGCTTTTTAGAAAAGTAAAAAAAGTAAAAAAAATAATTTATTCTAATATTACTTTTAAGATAACTCTATAACTATATATTTTTTAATCATACAACTCTCTCTGCTGATCACCTAAACTATTACAAAGCAAATATTTTTTAAATACAAAATAATTTAAAACTCTAGAAAACCTAGCAAAATAGTAGTTATTAAATAGAAATGCAAGTTGCATAGCCTAGTAACTTTTACGTAAGAGGCAGAAAGACCTAGCGAGTAATAATACTATTATTTTAGCTAAAAGTTTATGTTATAGTGTTTTAAAGAAAAAGGAGAAGAAAAGAAGTAGTAAAGAGGAAGATGAAACAACAAACAGTATTTTGCACTAGAGCAAACACTTCAACACTCTTTTCCTTCGTAACTAGTTTTTGCAAGCAACTTTCCTTATCCTTTGACTAACTAAACTGATTTGATGACCATAGCTTTTTTTATTTTGTTTTCATTTTGAAAAAAGTAGAGATTCTGGCTTACCTCTAACAAAGGATCAGTACTCGTACCACCTTCTATTTTAGACAAGTCACATCTTGATTGTTTACAAGTCAATTAACATATGTGAAGCTAACATAGATCTGCTTACGTAAATAGAATGATAGCTAACGAGAAGTTATACTTAAGATTTATAGTATATGTGTTAGTACTATAAATAATTTTTATTTTTAATGTCTTAGCATGGGCTATAATAGTGTGTTCTATCTTGATTATTTTTTTTTCTGTCTTCTTTTTCTTCTTTTATTTTCTTTTTGTGCTTTTTTTTTTCGTATAAGCAGCTTTTTTCTTTTTTTTGTTTTTTTCCCTTTTATATTTCTTGTTATTTGTTTTTTCATTAGTTAGTTGGAATATAAATCCTTTAGCTCAGGAAGCTAGGAGAAGAAGGTTAGAGAATTAGATAATCTTGATAAGAATGGTATATAGTAACCTTCTGTTGATTATTTGAATATAGCTTTGCTTCAGCAAACTGTTCTTCTATGAGGAAAATTTGACTATTGCAGTTAGATTGCACCTAGGCATCATCTGGTAGCTAAGTAAGTGTGGAATTGTATAGAGAGGATATTATGTAGCAAGCTTTGCTTAGTTTATATTTTTGTTATAACATATTTTATGTTTTCTCTTAATAAATGAAGAGCAAGATCGTCTAAGTTCCAAAAAAAAATAACTATATATTTTATAAATATGAAATATAGCTTATTTAAAAAGTCTAATTGAGCTAAATCTAATGATCTAATTTAAATCTATTTTTAGCTAATAAGTTATTAAGAAAAACAATGATAAATAAATTTAAATATATATAATAATATAAAAATACAATAATAATAATAAAGATACATAAAACTCTTTCCTGTAGATCATTTTTACAAAAATAAGCAGAAAAAATTTTTTAGTAAAAAGTAATAAAACTTCATAACTATTACAAAATACTCTTGCAAAAGAGTCTCTAAACACTCTATACTAGTTCTTTCACTATATAGAATTAGTTAAAATAAAAAAAAACAGAGAGATACTAGAAACAAAGAAAACTATTCTCTATCAGAGGGTACTACTACTTACACCTCTACTTTGCAAGCTAATATCAAGTAGTACTATTAATAATAATCTCATAGAATCTAATATAGCTACTAGCAGTAGCAAAAGCTATATTTCAATACTAGAAAACAATAAAGACAAAAAACCAAATAACCAAACTACTAAATATCGAAGATTTAATCTACTTAGAACTTCTCAAATTCCAAAAAGTGAGGAAAATAGCTTACCCTATTAAAATCTACTAGGAGGTCACATGTTATATACAATATAACAGTAAACAACCAAATAAAGAGTAAAATAATGTTACTAATATTATTACTAATAATAGTAATATATAAATTTCTATAAATAGCAAGGAGACATTACAAGCAGACTAATTACAGAATAGCTATAATTCTTCCTATTATAAGGATCCAATTCACTTTCCAAATACAGAACTCTAATTAAATTCTACTATAGAAGAAAACTCTTAGGCAACAAGCCCAACTCAGCAGATATTCTACAGCCAAGCACTACAAGCAAATATAATAGATAATAGACTAATAGATACTAACAATACTGACCTATAGATAGATATCATTAGATAAAATATAGAATATAAAGAATTAGCCTTTTTTGACTCCTGACTATAGTTACCAGACAAGATACTTCAAAGTTTAGTATTTGCTGACGGCCTCAGAGACTTTATATAATAAAAACTTAAGACAACATCTACACAGTACAAAATTCCTTCTGCAATTCTACTCAAATTTGTATATAAAGATATAGCATTCTTCACAACTTTCACAAGAACAAAATAATTTAAGCTAGTATACCAAACAGAGTTTGAACAGCTATTTAATCAAACACTCAATAAATACAAAGAGTATAATAATGTTACTATTACAGACAAGCCAACTAGAGATCTAATATATACAAAACTAAGACAAAAAATTATAATGGACTTCTTTACAAACACAAGCTTCAAAGGCAACTAGCAAAGAAGAATACATGATACAATTAGATACTGCAAAGGTTTTATGAAAGATATATCACTAATAAAATCTGCTAAACTAAGAGAAATCATTAGTTAAGCTATAGAAGAAACTCTATTAAAACTACTTAAAACATCAGATCTAATACTAAATAAAATACAAGAGTTACTTCTCTTTAAGCTTCCTATAATTAGATACTCTAATACATGAGCTATAGTTATATATCTTCATATTTTATACAAATTTACAACTCTTCCTAATAGCTACTTTAAAGTTCTATTACTACTTTCTAATAAAATAGAAGACCTAGACCTATTAGTACAAGCCCTCTTCCCAATAACAAGTCAAAAAGAACTTTGCAATTTAAGATTCTACAAAAGAAAACTCCAGAACTTCTATGAGCTAAAAGAAATCTCTGCAATATTTTTTGATCTTCCAAAACCAAAAGAACCTCTTTCTCTAGCATATTAAGAGTTCAACTCATAAGTTAGAAACTTCTTTTCTATTAATTTTACAGATTCAAACATCTTATTAATACAAATAATTAAATTTCTAAAAGAGTATTACACTTTTAAACAAATTCCAAATGATTTCTTTAAACCAAAGCCTAAACTGCCTACAGACATCTCTAAGATTAAAACTAATACTATATTCAGTTAACTAATTGATAATAATACAGAAGTAGCAAGATTTGTTTAAGAAATAAAATACTACTATTGCTACAATATACCTCTACCTGATACTATAATAACAGCAAATCCAACAATTAAACCTTGGCTTCCAGATAGCTCAAAACAAATTGAAGACTTCAATTTAACACTATCTATTACTTCTCACAAGCAGTTAGTAGAGATAGTACAAATACTTAGACAATACTACTATTTCATCAAATTATCATTTACTTGAATAAATACTAATAAAAATATAGAAACAACAAATGAAGAGACAAAGACTACTAAGCCTACACTTCCAGAAACAACTCAAGAGATAGTAAACTATCTCATGTCAAAAGAAATAAATAATACAACTAACTTACTACCAATAACTAAGCAAACAAAAGTTAACTTAATACTTAATCTTCTTCATCAATACTTCATCTTTAACAATATTTCTAATATACTACTCAAACTTCTTTCTTTTCTAGAACCTTCTTAGGAGATTTTTAACCAAAAACATGAGTATAAGATTTTCTAGGAATATCACAAAAAAACATCAAAATTTACTTGTAATAGCAACATATAATATACAAGAAATGAATGACAAAATTAAATTCGAATAATGAATAGAATTTTGTAATACAAATAATCTAGACATTATTAGCATTACAGAAACTAAACTTGCACAATCATACTTCATTAAGCAAATACTAACTAACTCTTATTACCAATTATTTACCTCTAATACTACTGCAGAAAGAATACAAAAACAAGAAGCTAATATAGGTACTGCAATAGCTATTAAGAAATTTTTCTAACTATATATATATAATATCTCAATCTTTCCAGACATTGCGTTTATAATTAATCTCTTTTTACCTAATAAGAATCACTTCAGAGTTATTTTAGTATATCTCCTAAACAATAACAAGGCTTTACTTATAGCAACTTATCACAAACTACTAGAATGAATTAATGATGCAAACAAATATAACTTATAACTAATTATTCTAAGAGATTTTAACTCAAATCTAAAAAGAAAAGATATTACTGCTAAGCTTCTATACAAGTTTCAAAAAACTGGCCTCCAAAGTATACTCAAAACTTTCAAAGTGTCAACACCTATATGGATGAGATTACAACTTGAAAGCCAAATAGATGATATATTAATACCTTAAAATATCCTTTATACTTTCTTAGTACTAATAATTTTTAAAGCAAAAGAAGTAACAAATAGTAATCACAAAGTCATAACTATTGAATAATATATTAATCTCTTCAATAAGAGTAAAGCTAAAAGGATATCTAACAAAAGATTTATATTTAAATATGAAGAAATGAATCTAGACAAATGACAAGATTTTATATATGATATTTCAAAGAGAACTACTAAAAACAAAGAGACCCTCAAGAAAATAATAAGTATTACACAACTTAACAAAGTATAGCAAGAGCTAAGTAATATAATATTACAGATAGCTAAAGAACATATTCTATATACACTTAAAACATTACAATCATTTAATGCTTATACACTAATCGTATTCAAACTTTATAAGGCCCTAAGTATAATCAACAAAATACTTAAAAAGATAAAGAATAGCAACAACACTTTACAAACTGAGAAAGTCAACAAAAGTATTATGCAAATAAATAAGTTAGCTAATACAGATATTATTGCAGTTAGTGATAATGAGCTTAAAACTAATATTATAAAAATAGTACAAAATCTAGAGACATATAGAAAAGCTATATATATAGCAAGATGCATTGAAAATAATATAGCAATTAAGGAAAAAATCCAAGACAAAATACAAAATAGATATGACAACTTCAAAACTAGCACTACAAAAATAATAGATAGTATCTTGCAAAGACATATAGACTATATACAATTCTAAAATATTTCAACTCTAGATGAAATTATTACTAAGCTACACCTAATACAGAAACATATTCAAAAGTATTACAAAAATTGGACTCAACTAAACTAATATAATACAAAATCTTGAACAAGTTAGGAAGATAAGTACAAACCAAAAGATAACATTTTATTAGAATAGTATAATAGTATGCTACAGAATATAATACTCACAGAGCTTAAAAATAGTATAGTATTAGCTCCTACAAAGAAAGCAATAGGCTTATAGCTAATTTTTAATAAAATGTTAAAGTATCTAAATAATCATATACTAGAATATATTTTAAATATATTCAATGCATGTCTCAAACTACAAGAAATTCTAAGTGTCTGAAAACAGAATATAATATATTCTATCTCAAAAAAGCTAATGTTTTTTTTTTTATTTTTTATTTTTTATTAAGGCAGCTTATATTGCTGAAGGAATTTTATTAGAATTGCATACAGGATATATATTGATAGTTCCTACTGTTTGTAATTATATAAAGAGTATACAACAAGCTACACATACAACTTTAGTCATTGTCTAATTTAAGTAGTCCACTGCATAGGTGATTAGACTACTCAATTAGTTTTACACTATGCTGCTATACCTATAACTTGCTTGTGAGTTACCTATTTAAATACTCTGTTTATTAACCCATACAGATCCAATCTAACATCACTGCAACACCTAACTGCTTAAGCCAGCTAGCTTGTTATAGATCTATTTATCTAGAATAGCTTAGATCCTCTCAGAATATATTGTACTTAACATATTGTAGATATCGCAGAGCTAGTTAACCTTGAAGTATACCTACTAGAGTAGTCTGTATCTATTTTATGAATTCACTTAGCTTAGACTCTTGTAAATATTCATACAATTCTGGTTCCTACTATAGCTTTCCACTAGTTTTCTGTATTCTATTTTCTTAGATATTTCACAAAGCAGATCCTCCCAATTCAGTTAGCTACCAAGCCAGATTGGTATTACTGATCCTTTCTGTGGACCAAATTTATATGCACTCGATACGATCTGTATCTTTTGATCATAGTTTCTTTTTTGGATCAAGCATTAGCTGGTATGACTATTGAAGACTATACTACTTCATCAACTTGGAATTTCTACTATACAGATCTTCTGCTCATAGATCCTATCAAGATTTATTTATATAATGTTACATCTCACCAAATACCTCATCATACTTCTAATATCCGAATAATATTAGTGCAACATGATTTACAGGGTTACAACTCCAAAAACAGATAGGGTTTACTGTAAGTTAGGTATAAAGGTCTGGGTAATTATTCAAATTCGTCGACAGTAGGATTTGAACCTCAGACCTCTTGTGTAACAGTCTGGCAACCTAACCACTATACTAAGATCACCAGATCTAAAAAGCTAATGTTTACTAGATAGCTAAACTACATCTACTCAATCTCTTTAATTAAATATATATAAAAGATCTTTACAAAGATAATCACTATCAGATTAAGCAATATTTGTTCACAGTATCTAATTTTAAATAATTCAAATTTTGTTGTCTTATTAAGAAACTCAATATCTATTTCTATCATATTTCTCTCTCATATCATAGAAGATATACAAGTACAAAACAAAGAAGTTTAAATGCTAGTGCAAGATATAAGCAAGACTTATGATACTGTTCATATATCACTACTTAAACAAGTACTTCTCAGGATCAAAATAACTCTTTCTATAGCTAGCCTTATTTTTAATATCTTCTCTCATCGCTCAAACTTAGTAATTACAAACTTTGGCAATACTAAACCCTACTAAGTCTATAATAGTATCAACTAAGAAGAGACAATTACTCTTTTCTTATGGAGAATATACTATGATCTACTACTTACAAGAGTAACTAGATTATATATTAGATATATAATACTTAATTTTTTTTTTTTTTTTGTTATTAAGGCGGCTTATATTGCTGAAAGAATTTTATTAAAATTGCATACAGGATATACATTGATAATCTCTACTGTTTTGTAATTATATAAAGAGTGTATAACAAGCCACACATACAACTTTAGTCATTGTCTAATTTAAGTAGTTCACCATACAGGTGATTAGACTACTCGATTAGTTCTACACTATGCTACTATACCTGTAATCTACCTGTGAGTTATCTATTTAAACACTCTGTTCATTAACCTATACAGATCCAACCTAATATCACTGCAACATATAACTGCTTAAGCTAGCTAACTTGTTATGGATCTATTTATCCTGAATAGCTTAGATCCTCTTGGGATATATTATATCTAACATATTGTAGGTATCATAGAGCCAGTTAACCTTGAAGTATACCTACTAGCGTAGTCCATACCTATTTTATGAATTCATCTAACTTAGACCTTTGTAGATGTTCATACAACCTCTGTTCCTACCATAGCTCTCCACTAGTTTTTTGTATTCTATAATCTCAGATGTTTCACAAGGCAGATCCTTCTAATCCAGTTAGCTGCCAAGCCAGATTGGTGTTACTGATTCTCCCTGTAGAATAGATTTATGCGTATCTGACTTGATCTGCATCTTTTAATGATAGTTTCCTTTCTGGATCAAGTATTAGCTGGTATGATTATTGAAAGCTGTACTACTTCACCAACTCGAGATTTCTACTATGCAGGTCTCTTGCCTGTAGATTCTATCAAGATTTATTCATGTAATGTTACATCTTGCCAAATGCCTCGTCATACTTCTAATATTCGGATGATATTAGTGTAATGATATATAATACTTAATACAAACTACTAAACTGAATTAACACCTACAAAAAATATATAAGTCCTAGTATATATAAACAATACATTATAGTTAGCAAATAGTAAACAGGAGTTAGCAAAGATCCTAAAACTACAACTTCATTCTTTAAGCTCACAAATATTAAAGTTAATCTTACAAAGTCAATTTTAGTAACTACTTCACTAGAGCAATCACTATCAATTATCTTTGACAACATCTAGATTGAAGTAATCTCATCAAAACAAGCCTTTAGATTCTTAGACTATTGGTTTACATTAGAAAAAAAATACAAATCTGTATATGATATAATCATACAGGAAGCAGAAAATATATTTCAGAAGCTAAAAATATCAAAGATAACAGAAAAGTAAGTGATCTATATAATTAATATAGTCATCTTAACTCAACTTTTTTATGGATTACTAAATACAGTACTAAACAAGTCTACAATAAATAAGATCATAAACAAATATACTAGTATCACTAAATATAAAGCTAGCTTTGTATTATCAGTTCCTAGCTTCATACTCTTCTGCCACAAAATATATAGCCTTAGAAAAATAAAAGATATCTAGGTGTAACAAAATATCTCACTCTTACATAACCTTATAAATTTACAAAATGAATATAGCAATATATTTAAATACTGAATACAACAACTTCAAGACACTGCAGCCTCTAATAAATCTATACCAACTAAAAATCTATATATTTTTACACTAGCAGAAAACTACACAACTACTGCTAAATGAATTCTGTTACTACACAATCTATAATATACTCTAGCCAACAGACAATCCAACTAGCTACATATAATACAAAAAACAAAACAAAGTATAAACTACATAATCAAAATATTACCAAATCCAACTAGTATAAAGAAAAGACTTAACAACATAAGATTATTCTTCATTGAGCAAACTCTTAACTAGAACAATATATCTACTCTTTGTTAGACATTCCTTCTATATACTACAGAAAACATCTCTAGAAGGAAAAAACTAAAATGATACAACACATTTAAATAAACTATAGAAAAAGACTATATAAAAGACTATATCTACTAGCTATCTAAATCTAATTCTTATATTATTTAGCATACAACTATAACAAAGAATGACTGAATTATAACTCTAAATAATAAGGAACTATTAATATACAAGGTCATAGCAATTTTCAAAGACAAAACTACAAATCTAAGATACTAAATATCTAATTCAGAAGCAATAGCTCTAATACTATATATAAGTTGTATACAAAATAGTAATAGCAAACAATACAAACAAAATTATTGTAAATCAGATACAAATATCAAGAGAGCTATATATATAAAAGTTAGCAAGACAAAGAGAATCTATTCAAATATAAAAGAAATCTTCTCATTTCTAAAAATGAGCAAGGAATTACTTCAAAACAAAGTACCTTAAAACTAACTCTAAAACAAATATATTATAGTCAAACAAAAAACTATGAGACTTTAAAATGATCACCAAAATAGTCAAAGAGACTACTAGCTAAAATATATTAACTAGTATATACCTGCAAATAAGCTAAAAGAAGCAGATTACTACAACAATTACTACAAAATCAGTAGAAAATGATGAAACAAAATCATATGATCTCATTGCATAGTAGAATATACTAGACCTAAATTTCTGATTCAGTACTTACAGACTGCAAACTAACTCTTATAGTAGTATTTCAACAAATATATAATTCTTAGAAAATATTAATTAGTGATAAATTTAATACAAAATACAAAATAGGTAAACAAAAAGACTAGTCACTATAGCTACTAATATATATACTTTCCTACAAAAAACAACTAGAAATTATTATCAAAACCTCTATTATACTCTCTATAAGAGCCTAAAGCTCACCTATAAAAATAACATTTAATTTTGATTAGACTAGATATGATATCTTTAATGGCAAAACAATACTGTTATATATCAATCTAGATATTTTATTAGATATCTAACAATGCTATCTATCTAGCAGAATAGTATACACAAAACAGAACACAACCTTGAAATCTATACAGAGAAGATATTGACTAGAAAGCAGTATTCAAAAATATTAACTATAACTGCTCACTAATAAGTAGAAATACTAACCTAAAATATTCTATGATAAAAGTATTTAAAATAAAGCTATTACTAGATGAACTACTAGTTATAACAAATTTCAATAAAAAGAACTTACAAAAATACAAATTATCTTTCTATACAAGATGTTACAGTGAACTAGAAAATAACTGGTATTAGATAATATACTCAAAAAATACTATTTCACTCGAACATATCCTAAACAAATATACTAGAACTCTATTTAAAAACAATATACTACCAGAAACTATACGAGATATACAAAATATCATACTCAACAATATTCCTTATAGTATACAAACTCTAAACTCAGACTCAATTAAAACAATACACAGATTTATTCCTAAGGTATTGTCACAAAAATTGATACCAAGCAACAGCTCTTTTTTAGTACTAAAGATGAGCAAACTTATCTATAAAATACAAAAAGAATTATATCACAAGATCTGAAAACAGAGATACTAGGAATAGCATACCCCTACTACTAAAACTAATACAGATTACTAAGTACAAATACTCACTATACAAGAAATGAATACAATAGATACTACAAACAAATATCTTAGACAACAACAGATAGAAAACAAATTAACAAACTAGTCAAAATTATTCATTACTTCAAACATATCTCCTAATATACTTACATATATAACAAACTAGTTAAGGTTTCAGTCTCCTTTGGTAAAGAGCTTAGGCTAAAGGTAAACTAGCCCTAGCTTTTAGTTTAAAGTAGATAGATAATATATAATCTTGTAGTAAAATACAATATAATTAATTTATTATCTAATACAAGATCTTCCTCTTAATAAAAAAATAAAAAATAAAAAAATAAAAAAAAATAAAATAAAAATAAAAAATAAAAAAAATAAAAATAAAAATACAATAATTAAGAAATATGCTAAAACTTATTTTGTAATATTATATCTAGTATTTGCTTATAGATACTCTATTTAAACCCTTTAATCTATACTAATCTTATACTATCTCTTTTTGAAGACTATTTAGATTAACTTGCATCTTAAATTGTTTTAGTAAAAAAGGTTTTATCTTAAAGTACTCTATTAGTTTTATTTAAGAATTTATAGATAACTTTAACTATATTATACTATATTTTAATTAAGCTAGTATATATTTTTATATATATTTATACAAATTTAGTTTTTGCTATAACTCTCTATTAGGCAACTTATATTTAATAAATTTTTCGATTAACTTTAGAGTTAGGATCGCCTATATTTGGGTTATGTTAGGTTTTAGGTAGTTATATATAAGCAAAATTGCCTTCCCGACATTTTTACTTAACCAACCTGAGGTAGATTTAGACTGCCGTTCTTTGAATTTTTTAGGTTTTTCGTTTTTTCTTGTTAGCGATCATCAAATTCTATAATTTAATTGGCTGTCAATCACATGATCTGCAACCGCTTTAGACAACCCCCAAATTTGGGTTTGTCCACCATGCTAGTTATATTAATTACCCTCACCAAACCCAATAGTTTCGTCACGTGTCGAATCCCAAACAGACGAACTAGTTTGCCATAACAAAATCCCAAACTATCATTACGATAATAATTTAATTCTTGTTAAATTTTCATAACGATAACTTTTAAAATTAACAAGCGTCAATTTTTATTAAAAGAAGTAACAATTTTTTATATTTATTATTTGCAGCATTTACATGTCTATATTATCAATTGCTAAACCCTTTGTAAAATGCAGCTTTTAGATGTCCACTTTTCTTTTAATATAATACTTGTTGGTCATGTTGATTATCTGTGGCACTATTTGCTGAAGGTTTTATATTATTAAATTTTTAAGGGGTAGTCCGCAGTTAAAGTGTATAGAATGCAATAGTAAAAAAAAAAATTTAAAATACTAATATCTCGGGATCTACTTGACTGTTTTTGATGATTTTATCACTATTAGAACAAGAATAATCGTCTCTACAACTTTACTTAGAAGCTCAAGAAAAGTTTACTTGGTAAAAAAAAAATGCTTTATATGTAAGAAAGCCTCATTCCTGCATTATAGAAAAACTATATTAAGTTCAGATTTTTTTTTTACTATAACTTTCTATTTTTATACCCTTCAGAGCCGAACTACCTCTTAAACGTTTTTTGAAAAGAATCTTTATTATTAACTAGTAAGCAAGACATCAATTAATAATAATAATCAAAAATAATTCAAAAGATCATTCTATTTTTTAAAAGCATTATTATTTATTAAAAGCATCGTTATATTAATTAAAAGCATCATATCAGTTATATTTATTTTTAATCGTAAGAATTTTATCATCGGAATTTGGGGCGTATGGGTTTGGGATTTGTGTGGATTGTTTGGTATTTGGGTAGACGTTTGAGATTTGGGACAATATTTGGGATTTAGGATTCAGGATTACACTTGGGGTTTGGCAAAAAATCCGAAAAACTACCATAAGTGTCAAAACAGCGCCGAATAATTATTTTATTATGAAATTTTAATTTTTGTTATCTTTTTTTTAGAGTCAGATTAGAATTTAGGGTTAGGGTTGTTAGAGTATATGTGAATTTTTTAACAGGTCTTATAAATCGAAACCCTAAAATTCAGCATCATATAATTTGAATGTCACTTTGTTATATCACCTATTAAGTCTAACTTTATGTGATTTATAAACCTTAAAAATCAGTTTTTAAAATAGAATCATTATACAGGCGCTTATCATGTTTCTGAGGCGTTGGCCTAATGGATAAGGCTTCAGATTCCGGATCTGGTGATTGTGGGTTCGAGTCCCATACGCCTCGACATTAGGGTTTTTTTTATTACTAAGACTTGAGTCATTTGATTATTTCCGAACTAGTGATATGATCCATAAATTAGTATCGCATAGTTTCGACAATATGCTGAAATTAATGTGATGCAAATTATCACTTGGTTTGGGACATCCGGGTCATATCACTATTCCCGACAAGTTATAGATCATCGAACATAGTTATTTTAAAATTTCACCTTTCTTTTAACATAAACGTTTTAATTTTTGGTAAAAGTTTTTAATATAGTTCTAAATAAATTTTGGGTAATCTATCTTTGACCCGGGTTAAGGGT
>CAJVPM010000838.1:0-14537 GCA_910592325.1 Scutellospora calospora
ATTAGTTATGAAATGCTAAAACAGATATTGATACTTGAAGTTGGTTTGTTTTTTTTGTTTTAAGATCTGTATTCTAAGAGACTTCTAGATTGTAACCATTGTATGTTTTGGCGATTTGAGTAATTAAAGGATCATAATATATATGCCATAGAAGAGGTGTAATTGTTTCTCCTTGATCAATTCTATTTTTAACTGTATAGGATTAAGTGAGTCTAAAATTAGTAATAATTTTGTTAGAACGGTCTGAGAGCAAATCAAGTATAATTTGAGTAAGTTGCTATGTAAGTTAAATTCTTTCAAGTACTTTTTAAAGTAGATATGAATTAACTGAGTTATATGCTTTGCTCATATCCTGTGATAATAGTCAAAGCTCTTTGTTGTTGCAATATGAGTCTTTAATTATATTATTAAGAATATGAATTAGAGTAGAAGTACTATTTTCTAGAAGAGCTATATAGTTAAGTAGTGATAGGATTTGTTTAGACATTAGAGTAGTACTAGGACAGTTTGTAAGGATTTTTGTATAGAGTTTTTTAATATGTTTAATTAAGCTAATTGGCCTAGTATTATATAAGTTGTCGACAAATACTGGCTTCTTTGAGATTGAAAAGATATGACATGTTTTCTATTGTTTTGGTATCGTTTGATATACTAGAAATCTGTTAAGTAAAATTGTTATTGTTTGTAAAAATAGATTACCAGAATGTTTAAGCATTTCATAACTAATGCCTGATGGACTATATACTTTGTTGTTAAAGAGGTTTTGAAGAGTTTGAATAATTTCTTTAGTTGTAATTGTATTAAGAATATTATCATAGTGAGATGTGTTGATTGAATTAATAGGTTTATAGCAATTTTTCTATGTTGTATTAAAAATTTGGTGATTAATAGGTTTAAAATCAGTCTATTAGTCAAAGTAGCTTCTAATTTGTTCCTTGATAAGTATAGAATCAGTTATCAATTCTGTATCTGTTTTAAAATTTTAAAAAGAAACATGATTAGTATACCTATCAAGAATACTATTAATTATTTTAGTTAGTTGTGTTTGAAGAGCGAAGTATCATTTTTCTGTTGCTTTATTAATTTGTTGTTGAATATGTGATAAGCTTTCTATTTCTTGAGCTTTATGTAAAGTTTTTTAGTATGCTTGTAGATCATTAAGCTAAGTTAGAATTTCATCATTATTAACAAAAAGGTTGTTAATATTTAGATTTTGTTGTTAATTGATCATATTGATTAGAGAATAAATATTAGTTGGGATAAGAAGATTGTTATTGTATGCATATTTGACTTGATGAATAATTTGTCTTATTAATTTTAAGGCTTGATGAAGTTGTGTAGCTTTTTGTGAGTAAGTATGATAAAAGTTCTGAAATTTAATCTTTTTGTTAAGTATTATTTTAAGAGTAGCAGAAATAATACTTGTTTGAATTTTGTGCTAGTGTGATTCAAGAGAGTTGCTAGTATTTGTATCAAGTGGAGTGTTATTTTGGGTGAGATTGTGGTTAACTTGGTTTGCAAATTCTTCCTATATTTATTTGTTCATAGAGCTATAATCAAAGATCTTTCTATTTGTGTAAATTTTTGTTTATAGTTTGTATTAGTATAAGGAAATAACTATAAGGATATGAGTATTATATAGTCACTTTGTGTTGATGTTGATAGATCTTCTAAACTGAATCTCTGAAGATATAGTATAATAGATTCATAACACTATATGTAGTCAATTCTAGTTTGTGATTGATTATTATGTCATGTGTAGGATGTATTAGATGTGTGGTTAGCAAGATCATATAAGTTGTTGCTTGTAAGAAAATTAATAAGTCTAGATTTGGAACTTGTTAAATTTGTTGTAAAGACATCTACATTGAAGTCACCAAGAACTATTAAATAGAGTTGTTAGCTATATCTATTGGTTAACTTTGGTTTGTATTGAATTTCTACATGATATATTAGTGGAGAATAGATATACTGAAATTATTCTAAATTTGAAGTCATGTTTGAAGAAGAGATTAATAGAAATTGCACCTTCTTCATATTTAAGGATTTTGTGAATATGTGATGTCAATTTGTTTAAGATCATAATTCTAGTTCCTTCTATTGAAGAAGTAGAATTTGATAGATAGTATGTAAAATATTTAGTATTAAAATATTTTGATTTAGAGTTGGTAAGTTTGGTTTCTGTTAGACTAATAATATTGTAGTTGTGAGAGAAACAAAAATCTTCCTATAGTTGTTTTTTAAGAGAGTTGTGTATCCTCTAATATTATGAGTTACAATATTGAGAGAAAGTGAGTTGTTGTATTATTACTATTAGTATTAGTATTTGTTTGTAGATTAATATTATTTGAAGAGTTTGTTGTTAGATTAGAAATATTTAAGTTATCATCAAAGTTAGGAATTATTAGATTTGTAAAGGTTCTAAAAGGAGTTTTGTAGTATTGGGAAAAAGTAAAAAGATTAAGTAGTATATAATTTGGAAGAATATTATCATTATATAGAAGGTATATATATGCTTCATTAAGTTGTTTGTTAATAGAAAATCTTGTTGGTTTTGTAAATTTTTTCTCTTTTAAGTGTTTCATAAATAATTTGATAGTCTGATCAGATTTTAGTGGATCTATATTGTAAAATTTTAGAAATGTATTGTAGCAAGTTACAGCTTCAAAGAGTTCTAAAAATGTTGGAATTGGAAGCACTAGAAGATCTTCTATATATACACTCACTGTATGCTTAGTTTTCACAGCTGTGCTGAACTCAAAAGTCTGCTTTGTATATTGAGTCTGATCATCATTTATTTGAGTTGTCACATAGCTTCTAAATTATTATTTCTAGTTAACAATATATAATAACATAAAAGAATATATTAAAACATTTGAAAAATATTAATAACATGAGAATAAGAAATCTAAAAAACTATTATATCTGATACCTATTAGCAGTATTATCACTTAGACTAAATTTGACTCGAACAGAACTTAAACTTAGGCTAAACTTAAACTCAGACAAACAAATTTGTCCACTAGACAAATCTAATTTTAGACTAATATATTAACTAGGCTAAAAAACTATTACATCTGATATCTATTAGCAGTATTATTACTTAGACTGAATTAGACTCGAACAGAACTTAAACTCAAACTGAACTTGAACTCAGAAAACAAATTTGTCTACTAGACAAATATAATTTTAAACTAATATATTAACTAGGCTAAAAACTATTATATCTGATACTTGTTAGCAGTATTATTACTTAGACTGAATTAGACTCAAACAGAACTTAAACTCAGGCTGAACTTAAACTCAGACAAACAAATTTGTCTACTAGACAAATATAATTTTAAACTAATATATTAACTAAACTAAAAATAAGTATTGAAATAAATAAAAAATTCTAAGTAATAATATATTTACTTTAACATAACTCAGACTCAGATATCAAACAATATTCAAAAATATTTATATTTAAGTTATATAGCTTAGATATCAAAAATATACAACGCTACCTATAGGTATCTCTTTTAATAGAATAAAAATAAATATAGTAGGTTCTTTATTTATAATACTCTAAAATAACTATTATATAGTTATAGCCACTAATAATATAATAAAGTAGTCTAAAGTATATGTAATTTCTAAAGATAATGTAGAGAAAATAGTAAAATTTATATATAAAGATATAATTTGTTGTTATAGTTACTCAACTTACCTATTGTTAGATAGAAGATCTTATTTTTGAAATAGACTAATTAATAATTTACTTGTATCTTTACAAGTAAAACACTACTACTCTAGCTTATATTATCTCTAAACTAATAAGTTTATAGAAAGATTTAATAAGTCTCTATATAATTTTATTATTAAACTTATTAATAATATAACTAACTAGAATCTGTTAATCTTACCAGTACTATTTGCTTACAAAATAGCTAAGCATAGCACTATTTAGCAAATACTATTCTACTTGATACATAGAAGATATGCCAAATTATCTACTTATTTTAGTGAGTTAGATAATTTGATTAATTAGACAATTATTCAGCAAATATATGAATTAAAATATATTCTACCTTAAGCTCATAACTAAGCTTTATAGAAGATCAAGTATTACTAAATTAAGCAAAAAGAAAATTATAATAGACAACTTCAAGTTATTTTTGATTTTTATATTAGTGATAAGATATATATATTAGATATAAGAAGATTAGGAACTTAGAGCTACAAACAAATCTTGTATTAAAAAGGCCTATACTATATACATAATATTTTGAATAACAGAGCTTATAAATTATATAGTTTATATGAAAAAGTATTGACTAATTTGCTAAATAAGAAATTATTAAAAATCTACAAAGAAAGAGTTATAAATACTACTTGAACAGAATTTCATAATAATATCAAAATTCAGTATAGAGAACTTTTACATTTTTTAGAAAAGCATAAAATTTTCATGTATCAATTAACTAATCAAAAACTATATTGTTAATATATAATATAAGTAGATAGATAATTATTGAACTATATAGCTATATATTATTTCTTTTATAGTTAACTTTGAAATAAAATAAGTCATATTTTAGAAGAATAAAGCTCTTTAACTAGCTTATAATAACAATTTACAAGTATATAAACTTATTAAAAAAGTTTTTAATAATTTATACGTTTTTTATTAAGATTTTTAAAACTTTACATAATTAATAAAACTATACTATTATATATAATAAAATAATTTCTATTAAATTAAATATCTTCTAAAGAATATACAACTTTTGAAAACAGTCTATAAATTTTATAATAAAATCAAAAAGTTAATTATTTAAATAATAACAGATAAAAAAAAAACAGAAAACAATATTGAACTTTGTGAATTAAGTAGTATAGTATATTTTTATTATTTCTTACTATAGAATAGATAGTATTTCAACTAGTAACAGAATAATATAATGCAGCATAATTTAGTATGATTCAACTTGAGTTTCTTAAAAAGATATTTTCTACAAAGCTATTTTGTTAATAAAGTATTGTGTAATTGGTTTATTTTTTTTAAATTTGCTTATATCTGAAAATTCTAATTTTATACTACTATTTTATATAAATATTTGTATAATATTAATCCTGGAAATTATCAGAATCAAATATCCTCTATACTTCAAAATTAAAAACTCTTTAAATAACAAAAAAAAAGACTCTAGTATTGATCCAATCAGACTTTACATTAACTAACTTTATTATCAGAAATACTATGCTGTACTCTTTCTCTAACAACTAAAATACTACTACAAGAATAGTCTACTACTAGTTTATAAGGATAGTAAGAGTAAGAAATTATAAAGAAAGCTTAGTATATACAAACTATCTAGGATCTTTTCTAAATATTCTAAACCAAAATTAACTTAAAGTTGTTTAAAGCTTAATTTTAGCCTACTATTTTAGTATTATCACAAAACTTATTATTTGTTTGAACTTTATAGCATTAAACAAATCTACTGTACTCAAATTACTATATTAACTATGATCTGATATTTAAAAAAAAAACAAATTTCTTGCTTTAAATATGTAGTAAAGAAATATTTTTTTATATATAGTATATATAAAATAAGTAAAGAAGTTTGTAAAAATCTTCTAGCCTTCTAATCTAACTATTCTAAAACTAATTTTTTTTTTAGTTATTATTTATTATTATTATTTTCTTTTTTTTTATTATTATTATTATTATTGTTTTTTGTTAGCTAGCTTTTCTTTTTTACTTTTTTTAGTTTTAGTTTTAATTAGTATAATATTCTGAGCTTAATACTATAATTAAAAAAATAATCACTTACTATATTAATTAGTATAATATTATAAAAATTAGATATATATAATATATCATATATATATAATATAATTATATTTAAAAAATTGTTATAATAGTAAAATTCATATTTTGCTAATAACTTTTGAACTAACAATTTAATTTTAATGAAACTTATATTATTAGAATAAGCATATTGAGACAGTTCTAATAAGTTTAAGATCATATAATTTGAATTATAGAATTTCAAGATCATTAAAGTTTTATGAATATTAATTCATATATAATATATGACTTAATTCTGATTAGATGATCACAACTGTATCCAAAATCAATGATTTCTACTCCATCTACTATTTCTACTATTTCTACTAGATCTATCATATATACCAAATATATCATATCTACTATATCTATTATATCTATCATATATACTATATCTACTATTGCTATCATATCTATTATATTATTTATTATTATTTAGCATAGTTATTTTTAGTTAACTTATTTTTATTCTAATAATTTATACATATAAATTTTCTATAAATACACTGCCTTTCTGCTCTTCTAGCAAAGCAGTCTTGTCTTTATACAATTCTCAAAAAAAATATAATACTTAGTATCTTTATATAATAAATATTTATTATTTGCCTTTAGCTCTAATATAAATTATTATAAAAACTTCTTTGTTAAGTCTTAATTCTAGATGCTATATAACAAGCTGTAAAGTTATAGTCTTTATACTATAATCAGCAGTCTCTAGAAACTCTAGAAGAGGTGAATTCTCTGTTTGATAGTAGTTTATAAATAAGCCTAGGATTAAGTTAGTAATAGTAAAGGAAGATTGTAATATTGGAGAAAATGGTTGTAGCAGATAGTAGTAGTTTTAGTAGAAGTAGATGAAGAAGAGTTTAAGACTAAAAAAGAGACTTCTACAATTGTGTTTGCTATATATCTAGTTTTCACAGTTGCAGAAAATACTAAAGCCTACTCTGTGTATTAAGTCTAGCTATTGTAAAATTAATTCTTCATGAAAATAGGCTTAATAGCCTATCTACTTCTATTATTTTCCTTTAAAAATAGCTCATGTAATATGAAGAACATCATTATTTTAGAGGTAGTAGCTGTATTTATAAGGTTTGCAGAAGTTTTTATTGAAAAGAATTATTGAAAAAAGAAGAGTTAAAGAGATTAAGTTTACTAATCTCTTTAAATAGAGTAAAGTTGAGTTTTTGAATAATATGTTGCATAGATTAAGGATAGAAGATTTCTTTGTATTTTTTCTGAATTAAAGCAATTAAAATATTGCTCTCATTTTGGAGGATATTAAAGTAGGTAAGAACTTGGTCTAAATGATTTGTATTAGTAGTTTGAGATAGAATTTTTTCAGTAGCTTAAGTTGAGGAGAGGTTAAGAATTTTATTATTTTGGGCAGCGTGGTGAAGAAAGGCTTTGAAGTATTAGTAGAAGTAAAATGTTTAACATTTAATATTAGTTTTAGTATTATTGATTTTTATAAATTTCTCCTTAGCTATTTTGGCAAGCTAGTAGAACAAGCTTGTTGGAGTAAAAATTTTGAAAGAAGCAGAGTATTGGTTGTTTTTTTAAAAAATAGAAAAGTTAAGTTTTGGAAATATCCAAGGGTTTTTGTTTTAATTTGTAGATTTAATATATGAAGCAGAAAATTTTTTGAAGAATTCAATGAAGAAGAGTAAAGAAATATTTCAGAAATTGTGTTTAGTATCTGTAGAGATAAAAGAGTATTTGGTATCCTTGTCTGCATTGCAAGTATGCATGTAAAAAAGGGTAGCCTTTTTGTAGAGCAAAGTATGCTCTTGAAGAGAATTGATAGAAATAATATCAAATGTTTTGAGTAGAAGTATTTTGTGTTCCTCAGTATATTTGGTTGCAAGTTGATATTTTAGGAAGTTATAAACTTTGGATTTGATAATGTTTTCTGATTAATGCTTATAGATGTTAAAGAATTTTTCAAACAATGTATTAAAGTCTTCTTTAAAAAGCTTTAGTGATAGAATTTGGAATGTATTAAGGAATAATTTGGTATAGATATTAAGAAAGATGTTGATGTTAAATTTGTTATCATTTTTGATTTTGAAGAGAGTTAGTATTAATTGCATTGTGACTAATAAAGTAGTTAAGTGTAAGGTAAATAGGCATGATGTTTAGATCCTTTGCAAACTTTTCAGCATGAATAGTTTAGTAGGATGAATTAAGAAAGAGGTAAAGGTAAGTAAGGTTTAAAGATATTTGTAGTCAATTTGATAGTATATAGAGGGATATATTGTAATAAGATTGATAAATTTTTTTGTAGTTAAGTTTAGTTAAAAGTACAGATATAAATTTAGCTATAAGGAGTTTAACGATATTATAAAGAATTTCAAAAGGGATAGGAGTATTTGTATTAATAGTAGAGTTGGTTTTGAATACAAAGTTGGTTAAAAACTCAGGATGATAGCCTGCAAAGGTTTTAAGCAAATATTTAAAGGAATATTTAGAAGGAGTTTTGTTTGAGGAGATGAATTGAATAATTTTGCTAGGAGCAAAATCAATAAGATAAGGTTTAAAAAGTTAAAGATTTGTTAAGCAAGAGATGTGTTAAGTTTAGTGTTATTCTCTATTTCCTTAGTAACTAGGAGGGTTTTAAACCTGTTAAAGTCATTAGAGTATTATGTTTGTTTAGTTTATTATTATTGTTGTTGTTAAAATTATTGTTGCTATTGTTGTTGTTGTTATTGTTATTACTATTATTATTGTTATTATTATTGTTGTTGTTATTTTAGTTGTTATTATTTTGGTTTTAGGAGTTTGGTTTTTTGTAAATTTTTAAAGATTTGTAGCATTGTAGTTTCTCTGATGATATCATATGTCTGAAAGCAAGAATAATCACAATATTTTTTTGTTTATCAGTAAGAGGTCTGGTTTGACTTAGGAGTTTGATTAGGATATTGACAATTTTTGGAATGCAAGTATGATGAATGAGTCAAGTTTTGAAGAGTACAGAAGTTATATAATTAGATACATATTTATTGTCAGTAGTGTAAACATATAGTAGATTTTTAATTCTGCAAATAATACAGAAATATAGGTGCTGAGAGTGTGCTTGGATAGTAGCAGGAGTTGTATTAGTTTTGAATTCTAAAAAGAGAATAGTAGAAGTATGACATGTAATAGGAGAAGAAATAAGTTCATCAGTAATTTTTCTATAAGCTTTTGCAGAGATTGTATTAGGAGAAATATCTATTGCTTTAGAATTTCCTAAAGTAGTATGAGTTAAAGTATAGTAGTGAGAAGTAAAGCTTATATAGTATTAACTACAGAAGCAAGTAGCAGTAATCAGATAAAAAGGAATGATGAAGTAGTAAAGTTTTTTGTTATTTCCTTCACAATGAGCTAGTTTAATATTATGTGCAAGAACATAAAGGAAAGATGTTTTTGTTTTTATTTATTACTACTTCAAATCAATCTCTGTATATGGAGTAGTAATAGTCAATATCATATGAGTCAAGTTTCCAACTAATTAGAGTAGGCATGTTTAGAGTTTAAGAGAATAAAGTCGAGAAGAGGTACGTGAAATAGTATTATTTGTTTTATGTAATGTGTGTAATATTATATGATACAAAGTGTAACTAGTATGGCTAGTATAGCTTAGTAGCTAATGTAGCTAGTGTGGCTAGTATAGCAAGTATAGTATGAAGTACAAATATATAACACTAAGTTAAAAATAGATTAAGTTTAGTACTATATGTAATACAAATTAGAAAGAAAACAAATAAGTAATTGATTAATTTGTGTTAAATTAAATTGAGCTAAAAAGGGGAATTAGTAATTGTTGAGTAAGCCAATGATTTTTCTTGAGCTATCACATGATCCAGTTTCAGGTTTGGAAGAGGTAAAGAAGAAAAAGTAGAAAATAAAGTGAATTTTAAGAAAAAAGCCTTAAAGTAGTTTTTTGGAAGTAAAATATTGAGTTTTAGTTTGTTTTGAATAAAATATATATCAAAATGAAGCTCAGAGCAAGCTGAGCACAACTCTTTTAGTAAGCAAGAGTAGGTGACTTAGAAGAACAGTTTAATAGTTTAAATAAAATATCTCAGTAAGTTTAGGTCTGAGAGATATAAAATTAGACTGCCTTAGAGCAAAATATTGTGTAAAACAATTTTGCTTAGTAGTCTAAGAGTTGTTTACTTAGTAAAATTTTTAGTTATGACAAAATGTTTTTGAGAAGTTTTAGTACAAGTGATTTATGGAAAGAGTTAGTAATTGCATTTTTTTTAATGTTCTGAATTTTTAATAGATATAATTTTACTATAATTATATAAAATTAAAAATAAATCTAGTTAGAAATAATCAGTTAAAATATAGGCTTGTTTAAGTTGAAGAGTTAGTGTATTAAAATCAACTTTAAATCTGTATCTGAAGGTAAAAATTATAGCTCTAAAGTATTTATTAGAAGAATTTAATCTTTGAATTATCCTCCTAAATAGTTCTATAGAGACTGCAGTATAGTTGTTAATAGGATATTTTTTAGAAAGCCAATTACAAAAAGTACTAAATCATTGTAATATTTGTCTTAATACTGAGTAACAAAGAGAATAAGAATAGTTTTGTAATAATTGTCTTTTAAATGAAATATATTAAGTTGTAGTTATATTTTTGATTTCAACAAATAAATACATTATATATATTTATTAGAAATGAGTATTATGCATGTACATGATATTTGAAACATATATATAAATATGAATTTATATGTATTTTTCTATTTTATATATATTTTTACCTATTAAGAATTTATATATATTTAGTTAGGCTGTTTAATTTAGACCAAAGAGCATAATGCTAAGCAGAATTAGAAGATAAGAATTTTAAAAATTATGAAAATTTCTGTAAAGAAAATAAATGAACCTCAAAGTGAGCAAGGTTGCAATTGAAATTCAAGAAACATAACAATTTTTACTGAAATAAAACAGAAAAAAGAGAATTTATATCATGTAGTATTATGTATATTTTATATTTTATATATATTAATATATATTTATATATATGTTATTATAAAATACGTATTTTTCCTATTATTAGTATTTATATATAATATTCCTTATGCCTATACTTTGGCTTATAGAAAACTTACTAACTTTCTTTTTGTTTAGAGATTATTGAAGTTCAGTATATCACAAATACAAGAACAACTTAATCAAAATTTCTTTTATATAAATATCAGATTGCCAATATATATCTTGGAGGTTTTATTATTTAAATATAAGAATTTAATTTTCTAGGTTACTAATGTTTTTCTTTTAATAACAAAGGACTTTATCTTACAGTTACTACCAAATTGTCACAACCAGAATCTACTAATTTTATGATCTTGAGTAACAGTTTACTTAATAATAGATATTAGTAAATTAATTAAGATATTAGGTTTGTATTAAGTAAAAGATATGTATTGCTATTAACATCAAATAGAATTTAAAATAATTTGCAGTTACAAAAGAGGCAAACAATTAAACATATATGAAGATACAAATGATCATTTTAATAGTTTATTAATTAATATAATATTACTAGTTATTTAGACTAAGCACATTAGTTACTCAACTTTACAAAAATCTTAAAATTTAAATTTTGCAAAAATTAGCAAAATATAAGCAAAATAAAATACTTTATTGGTATTAAATTAGTAATATTACTAATTTATTACAAAATTATTGCATTATCAGCACTATTAACAACCTAAATTATTAGTAATTTTTAGGCTTTTATTATTACTAATATTTTGCTAATATATTGTAAATATTAGCATTTTATTATTATAATAATTTGCTAATAATTTCTTATACTAAAATTATAATAATAAAATACTAAAAAAGTACAAAATTTGGCAAAAATTAGTACTTTATCAGCACTTTTAAAAAGCTAATTTTTAGCAATTCTAATTTTGAGTATTTTTTGTAAAGAAAATAACTATAACTTTGAGTTTATTCAATAGTCAAATTAAACTATACTTAAGTCTATTTAGAACAAACTATTGATTTCCCAGAGGAATATCAAAGATATTTTTACATGTTTTAGAGAGTACAATGCTAATAAGATAACTATTGACTATGCTAATATCTATATAGTATAATTATTTAAAGAAATTGATATATATATATAAACTAATGAAAAATGACAATATAGTATTTCTATTAAAGTTAATTAATCCTGATCAGAACTCTTAGAATTAGTTAGTATCGGTATCAGTAATACATTGTGATATCATCTATATTAGTTTCACAGACATGAATGTCCTTGAAATCACATGATCAATATGAATTAGTTTTACTGAGGTTTGTAAGTTTCCTAGTATAACAGTGATCATGCAAATCACAACAGGGATGGTAAATGACCTGGTCATTGGATCAAAATTTAAATAACCTCTAGTCATTAAATAATGACCAGAGTCATTTGGGTCATTAGATCATTTAGGTCATTTACATATAAAATAATTTTATTGGTCAGATACCTAATATAAAAAATTATCAAACTATATTATTTCACTATCGATGATCGTAGCTACATATAAAAGTCAAAATCTTTCTAAGTTAATCGATAATTCGTCTTAAGTAAACTTGTTCAGAAGAACAAAATATAATTTAATCACATTTTATTAAATCATTTTTATGTTTACACGAATAAATTTAAATTTTTTTTATGCAAACGTAAAACATAAAAATGACTTAATAAAAAATTATCAAAATAACATGAATCTTTTATTTTATATGCTATTTGTTCTCCTGAAAAATTTTACTTACCCGTATTGTCGCGTAATAACGCGCAGGTGCGTTATTTAGAATCATGGCCCAAATTAAGCTTAATTTAGGCCGAAATTCCCAATTTAACCCTTGCGCGCTATTACGCGACAATACGGTAACTCAAGTTATTGGATGCTTCGTAGAATCATCAATATAAACCATAATTCCAAAATCTTTTAAGTCATCATTGGGATTTGTTGAAAATAATAAATTTCCATTAGTTAAAAAGTTGCCATCATATTTAGAAGTACTGTTATTTAATATAGGCTGTCTTATATATTGAGAGCATGCATTATTATCTTCGCGGGTATTATTAGCTGATTTAAATTAAAAAATATTTTCAATAAATTTCGTTTAATACAGAATAGTACTCTAATATTAATGCTTACCATTATATGTGAAATAACAATTTAAATAAGACTTATATGGAATGTTTGAAAACATTAGCACTATAATTTATTGAATAAAATTGTAAATAAGATGTTAACTTATATATTCGTAAAAGTTTAGCATTAATATATATACCTGGAACAGGAAATGTGTTAGTTTCAATAAAAGAACTCTTATTCACTGGCTGATCATAATAAATATCTAAATTAAAAATACAGAATATCCAGTGTAATCCGGCTAAGTCACGCGGCCTGTGTCACGGCTAACCCAAAAATGGGTTACCCGGCCAAAAAGGGCAGAATAATCCGGAAGATCGAAAAGTGTGATACGAGTGGAATAAATATTAAATAAGAAAATACTGAGATCATAATAATAAAAAGGATCATAAGAATTATAATCGTCACTAAGGTAATAACAGTTATCATAGTTATTAAGATAATAGTGATAAAATAACAGTAATTAAAAAGAAAAGTAAAAAAATAGATCTGAACTGCATCTATAAAAGTTGGTTGAACAAAGTAAATAAGTTTAGAAGGATAAATAAAAAAGAACTTATAAAAGTAAAAACATACCTACTTGAATCAAAAGAACTTGTTACTATTGCTGCTCATGATGAAGCTTATGATTGTTATTCTTTCAGAATTAGAATTAAGAAAGACAAAGACATGATTAAGAGTAGAAAAACAATGTTTGAATAAGTCCTGAAATCAGTGATAAGAAATGAAATAGCAAGCGAAGAAAATTGCTGATCTGAAAAACCTCTTATTATGAAATCTGAAACTAATTAAATGGTCAAAGTCAAATCTAGTAGACTAGAAAGAAAATTGTAAAAATCAGAAAAGCAAAAGCAAGACAAAAAAAAAAATAGTTGAGAAGAATTATCTAAACCAAACTTCTAAGAGAAACCAAAGACAAAAGAACCAGAACCAATACTACTAGAAAGAAAGTTATTAATAGAAAAAGAGACTGATAAAATCGAAATATGTGAATCAAAACCTAGAAAGTTAATACAAGAAGAAAGAAGGTTAATTCATAAGAACATAAATGAACCTAACCTCAAAGAAACTGCAATACAGATTAAGCCAAAGCTATCACCAAAAAAGAAAATGATGACGTAGAAAGAAAACCTAATGATAATAATGAATGAAAAATAGATATTAGTCAAAAACAAAAAAACAAAGAATTAAAAAATAACTTATCTTGTGTAAATAATCCATGACTTAATCCAACCACGAATGCCCTATTGAAGCTTGAAGACCTGAAGTTTTTGGTGAACTCACATTTCAAAAGTTGCCTAAATACTTACCTAAATATGACATCATAGATAAACTTCTGGTATCTGAGTTTATGCGGGGCACGCATAAACTAAGCAGGGGAGAATATGAAACCCGAAACGTGACCAGGTCAGGTTCTCCCCCCGTAAATTAATCATCAGGTGACACGGCTAAACCCACAAACAGGTGACCCGGCCAAAAAGGGCAGAATAATCCGGAAGATCGAAAAGTGTGATACGAGTGGAATAAATATTAAATAAGAAAATA
>CAJVPM010000839.1:0-14530 GCA_910592325.1 Scutellospora calospora
TTAACTATATAAAATACTAATAATAGATAATAATATAATAATAAAATAAAATAGATAAAACTCATTTTATAACAATATATATAATAATAACTAAATAACAGATAATATAAAAAAAAACTTACTCAATCAAATACAGATTGTGCAAGTAGTATTAAATTTGTAATATTATATAAGAACCTTCAACGAGTTTTATACTCGACTTCTAAGCCTTTAGACTTTATTTTTATACTTCTTAACCCTTGTCATAATAAAGCTAGTCTTTAATGAGATTTGTCAAATATACTATAATTTTTCCACATTGGTCTATAAATGTTTTTACTTCATAAAGCTTTATTAGATCTGTTGCTATTAAGTTGATAGTATGAGTGATACACCTAATATTTAACATATATAGATATTTTCTATATACTTTTTCTTTTGCAGATTTAAGATTTGCTGCTAAATTAGTAATAACAGTAGCAAATTTTTTAGGTCTAATTTTCTTCATTATATTTGAGATTTTTGAGGCAATAAAGTTTACTGTATGTAATTCTAATGAATAATTGTGTAATAAAATCAAATATATTTTTATTCTGTAGTTGTTACAATATAATTATATAATGATTTCTTACACTTTGAGATCTACCTATTAAGAGCTAATTATTTTTATAAATCTATTAGTTAAAACTCTTAAAGACTGCAATAAGTAAAATAAATAAAATTTAATTAAGATTATGCATATATAATATTAGATATTCAGCATATTCTAATTCATTATCAATATTATTTTGTATATGTACAACTTCTTCATCTAACAACTATTCAAATAATGTTGTACATAAAGATAACACATACACAGGATTAAGGTTTTTAAAGAGATTTTTTATATATAGATTCTCAATAACTTCAAATGAAATATTTGCTATTACCTAAGTTTTTAAAAGAAGTTTGTCATAATTAGCATTGATTTGTAGTAGTAGAGCTGTTTGTAATTGAGAATCTCTTCTATAAGTATTATTGTTTTCTGAAATTTTATTAAACCAAAATCACCAGATATCCTCAGAAATATTTTGACAATGAAGTATAAGATGAGACCTTAGAATATAAGGCTTACTCCTCTGCCAAGACTTTTTATAATGAAAGTATTTTGTTTTATAATGTTCTGAACATATTTTTTCACCCTTAATCACATAGTCCTATACTTCATCGAAAGTAGGTCTGCTTCTCTTAACTTTTTTATAAGTTAAGTCGCAGTTAGTTTCTGTTTCTGACTCTGATAGTATAGATTCTAATAGTATAGAGATACCAAAATTGGATTTGATTAAAGACATATTATAAAACTTTCTAATTTTTGGTTTGCAACTTTCGCTTAATTTTGTTTTAAGATTTATTTATTTTTTAACTTTCATTCAATTTATTTATTTTTTAATTTTCATTCAAATTATTTATTTATTTATTTATTTTAATCAAAAAAAAGTTTAATTCAAATAAACTTTTTTAGATTCCAAATGAGATTATGTCTATTACATTTTTGCATCATGTCTAATATCAGAGTTATATCTAAAATTTTAGTTATGGCAAATGTCTGTTATTACACATTGATATAACTGCATATCTTTTTGATATAATCATATACTCCCAAGTTTCTGCACTTATAAGCATGACTATTAAAGGAAAAAAATAGATTAGATTATAATAAAAAAGAAAAAAAAACAATTTATTAATAAATTATAATAAAATATATTTTATAATAATTAATTATTTAAATAGCTATATAAATGTTTTTTGTCTCAACCTATAATTATTTTAAAAACCCAAGTCAACTACTTTGACTTAGCTTATAACTATTTTAAAAACACAAGTTAACTATGAAATGGTTTACCTAGCTAGGGATGTTATGTGGTCTAGTCTTAGACTAATAGATCACAGTTAGTCTTAAGACCAGTCTGAAACTAAAAAAAATTAGTCTGCTTCAAATCTTAAGACTAGACTAGTCTGAACTAGTCTGACTAACAAAGATCAGATCTAGACTGAACTAAAATAGACCAGACTGAACTTGTAACATTTCTATGTATAATTATTTTAAAAACTCATAGAAATATAAAAACTCAGATACTATGTGAGAGTTTCGTCCTTGCATATATAATTTTTAAAAACATAAGGAGCAGTAGTTAATAGATTCTTATAACCTGAGTACTTTGCTAAATGGCCAAAATAAACTATCAATTTCTGCTAAATAATTAAAATAAACTTTTTAGTATCAAATAATATATCCTTATTTACATTAAGTTAATTAAAATAAAGAAATTAAAAGAGAATGTCTATTTGTACACTAGTGTACGCATACACATATAATCAATATCTCAAAATTTCGCCTATGCAACTGCTTTTGGAGCTTTAATAAAAAAAATTTCTTGCTAAATTTTGCATATATCTAATGCCTAGATAAAATCTCAAGCCTCATCCTAATCTTAATCTTAATTAGGCTTTATTTTTTATAAAAATTAGTTTAATTTCAATTTACATAAATTAAAAAGACAATTACTATTTGTACACGGGGTGTTTGTACACTAGGTAATACAAAAGTATTAGAAAAGCCAATCAAAATTTAAGATCAGGTGTAACATGTAAATCTTTTGTGTAACAAATAATTTTTTTAAAAAAATAAAAAAATACTAATATCTCAAAATTTCATCTAAGAAACCACTCTTGAGGCTCTAATAAAAAAAATTCCTCGCCAAATTTTGCATATACTAATGCCTAGATAAAATCTCAAGCCTCGCCCTAACCCTAAAGTAAATAAATTTTCTTTTTTTTTCTTATAAAAAATTGTTTTTTTTTAAAAAAAATTAAACCCGTGTTTCAAACACCCCGTGTACAATTATAAATTTTCAATTAAAAAATAATACGTACCAGTGTACAAACACCTAGTGTAAATTAAGTAATTTTCAAATTAAAAACAGGTATAATCAATAAACAAATTTTATTTTGTTTAAAATATTATACAAAAGATTAAATAACTTACCACTTTCATTTTGGATATTTTTATACGGGGTCCGTATTATTTCACCGACAATAATTTGGCTAAACCCTAACCCTAAATCGGGCTAAAATGTCGGTAAAATGAGATAAGTGTCACCAGTACAACGATAGCAATATAAATGTACAAAAATCTATCCCTTACACCGTCCCGCAAATTTGCCTGCATAAAGACCCAATCATCTTAATCAGATATCACGTTTTTGACCCTCAGCAATAAATTATTATTAAATTCTGATGATACGTACATTATAGATATTCAAACCTCGTCAAGTATTTTCATAGTGAAATAATCGAAGACCCCCGAAAAGTAGATGAAGAATTCAAAGGACACAAGTTTACACATTGCCAAAAATGATATTGGCATAAAGCCCTTGAACAGGCTATTCAGCTTGCTTATGATACCATATACCCTTAAATTATAATTTACATACGATCTGCCAGAAAAAGTGAAAATTTTAAAAATTCGCAGGCAAATTTGCCTGCAAGACGGTGCGTATGGGCGGATTTTTTTGATTTCAGTGATTATTAAAAATAAATGATAATAATTCATAAAATTTGATCCAATCATTTATGTGATAATGCGTAATCACCGGTAAAGTTGAATGTACAATTGTATTTGATTGGTCAATCACTTCCCTTATCTACAAATTTCTTATGAATCGCTTATGAATCGCTTATGAAACCGTTTATAAAACCGTATAACAAATATAATAATTACGTGTATTTAATTGGCCAATTGCTTTCTTAACCATAAATTGCTTATGAAACCGTTCACAAAACCTATTATGCTTATACATAAATCATTAATAAATCATTACCGTACGTACATATTTTTTTAATGATCATATTGATTTATTTATCATATCATATTGAAATATTATCTATTCCGTCATATCACAATTTTAATAGTCACAGCATTCCCATCAAAAATTTTCACCCATACGATTCGAATTCAAAAATTTATTAAACTTTTTATTACGTCAATTATAGTTTTACAGCTAAATTCGAATTTTACTCCCAAAATTTTACCCGAAATGTTGTCGGGATTCATACATTGTATTGTTGGAATTCATAAGCTGATTACGAGTTGCTAAATGGTACGTATTATAATAATGACAACATTTCGGGTAAATCATACGATAGTTTTAAAATTTGCAACAAATACTAAATTTTGATTGGTTGTTTATGACGTAATTGTTTTGCTAATTAGAACTATCACCAGTAAAATTAATATAATAAATAACCACGTGTTAAAAACTAATTAAAAATTCAACCTTTCTGTTCAAAATTTTAATAATCATCTAAGAATTCAACCTTTTAACTTTTCAAACCTTTAATAATTTCTATTTTCCTAATAATGTATATACGTGTATTATAATAAACTAAAACCTTCACACCAACAAGATAGAGAAGAAACACTAACGATATTAGTAAGTTTCGGCGGTTTTCTGTGAAGGAAAAGGTTTGTGGAATATTTTTTCATATTGCTTTTAGGTATGTAAGATAGTTAGAAAAGAACTAGAAGCGTGTTCTTCTTTTCTAACTGCCGTAAATTGCTGTATAAGAGACCTCACAGATATCAGACCCCCTTCTCATTTTTACTAATTAATTTCTTTTTTTTACTAATTAACCCGGGTCTTTTATACGGCAATTTACGGTAAAAGCTTGTGTAAAAATATTAACGAGTCATAGGGAACGCTAACGGTAAATTCCACCCCGTCTTTAAGAAAAATAAATACGGGGTGTGTAATTTAACCCCTATGAGATTTTTTGAGTAGGGTCTGCTAGACTCTCGAGGAGGAGTTGGCTTTCTTTCCTATGATGACGAACATCTTTTACTCACGGATGTATTCTCTTATTATAGTTTTTTACTACATAAAAACAGCAAAACTCGATCACAAAACAAGATCATAAATACTTATACCATTAAAGTCTTAAAAATCTACGCGAATACGACAAAACTTGGATCGGAAGTCCTCCAGACATATACGAACCCGGATCCGATACACGAATTTAATGAAGATAAAAATTTTATGTTATAATAGAGTTCGTAATAAAGTAAATAATTTTTTAATTAATTAATTGATTTCAATTATTTTTTATGATAATTTTTTATGTAATTTGATAATTTTTATGTAAATTGACAAATTTTTATTTAAATAAAATTTAAAGTATTAAATTAGTAATAATATATAATTGATTGAATCAGAGTTATAAAGAAAAAAAAATTAATGAAATTAATTTATTGGTACATTTGATAAAAACCAATTATTTCTATTTTCCGAGTTTAAAAAAATATATTATTATTAATAAAAATAAAAAAATAAGAAACTTTATTTCTTCTCACTTTTAAATAATTAATAACCTTAAAATTCGTCAAGAAATAGTTATGAAAGCTTATGTCAAATTACTTGGTTTCCCCACATATTTTTAAATAGAACCAGATAGTTGATCGTTTTTATTTTTATCCAACTCAAAATCGACCAACCGATTTTGAAAAAATTAATCTATTAAGTCGTGAAATCGACTTAGCCGATTTTTTAAATTATCAGTTATCGAATAGAATACATATCGATATTATACGTAGCGACGTGATTAATGCATATTAACAAAAAAAAAAAAAAAAAAAAAGTTATTTTACAGGAATTACATTAAAAACATTGCTCTAGCTAAATTATTCTTAAAATATTCAATCCAATAACTCTTCTTCTTCTTCATTGAATAACGAATCAGATTTTGTAAGGATATTACATGTACAAATTTTTTCAAGATATTTAGGATTTTATCCAGGACAATCTGAGCCGCCAACTTTCTTGCTGATCTAATATTACTTGAGCTTGCGTGTGCGACTAGTAAATCATGAATATAGTACATCGCTGAATATCAGTTTCATCCGATGTATGATTTCTTTAATTAAAAATATTAATAATTATAGTTTAGTGATAATACGAATAACATGACATGAGAATACTTCTATAAACAATGATGTAATTAAAAAAAAACTATTTTTTTAACTTTTAATTAAAAAAAAAAAAAAAAACATCAAAAATTAACTTTTAATTAAAAAAAGACATTATATTTATTATATTAAATATTTAAATTTATAAAATTATTTTATTTAAAAATTATTGAAGCTTTTTGCTTGTAAGATTGATTTCGAACTTAGTTCAAGCACAATGTGTTTGATTTTACATAATTTAAATTCACGTGATCAAAAACTCGAGTTTAACATCTTCACTATATCAAGAAATTCACTACTAGGTTATTTGAAAAAAATAGCAAATGACTATCAAATTTACCATCCCTAATTGAACCTCTATGTCAACTTATTTGACCAATAATAATATTCATTAGAATATGTTAATTATTAGTTATCGTTATTGGTTTTTTTTTTTACTAATAGAACTTAAAAAAGTTATAAAAATAAAACTTTGGCTTAACCACTAATTAACACAATTAAATAAAATAAAAATATTGCATAATACAGTACATTAAACGATATTACATATACAGAGTTTTGTCATGAATATGCATTATTCTTTAAATTAATAATGATTGAATTGGGACAAATTTGAATCTTTTAATAAGTCGATTAGAATAGTACAACAAAACTTGAATCATGAGAAACATGGCCTTAAAACTTTAAAAAAAGAGGCACTTATTCATGATACTATAGAATATAGTAAAAAAAAATTTATATTCTTTTTTTAACAATTTATAACATGTATTTGGATTATATGAAACTAAATTCATATACCGAAATTAATTTTTGCTATCCTACATCTCCTAAATATTATTATTTTACATAATAAACAATGTATTCATATCCATTTCATGAGACCTAAAAAAAGACAAAAGTTAATAATACACGTATTTATATATGATCATATAATATCAATTTATATAAATTTACAACTTACGTGCTAAGTTGTGGCTTTTGTGTATATTTTTGCGAAAGAATATCTCTGATACTATTCAAAAGTTGTTGATATGTTTGGTACCTATTAGCCCTCAACCTATAAAAAGCGACAAATTAGATTAACACATTTAATTAATATTAATTTAAAAAATAAATTATCATCAATACTGACGCTGTAATAAATGCGTATGACATGGCTCCGGTATTTTGCCCAGCTTCGTTAGCATCCGCAGATGTCTGAGAGTCCTTACACCTAATTTCATATGGTGATTAGGTCAACTTAATATTTAAATAAAATAAAATAAAAAATAAGTAACGCACAGAAATGAAATATACTTAAACTTACCCACTAAACATAATAACATCTGCCGGACTTGATTTGTTTATTTTATTTTTCTCTGCTACCTTGTTTCCAGACATCGCTTTCTTTCCAAATGACATCAAAGTTGTTTTTATACCATTAATATCACCTCGCAAGTATGACATTCCAGCACTCATAATAGCACTGCCTCCATCAGCAATAACACTATGTTCTTTAACTACACCATGCGTAGAATATATGTATGGCAAATCGAGAGCAGTCCCCGAATGGCACGAATCAAAAATAGCAGTTAACCTTACGCCTATATTTGTAATAAAAAACAATATTGCGTATAATATAAATAAATGAATAAAAAAAAAAAAAAGGTCAAAATAGAAAATGCTATTACCGGGTAAAAGTGGTCTCACCATTATATCATGCATTTCCTAAAGTAATTATAATATTAACTTAAATAATGATATTTTTTAACATGTTATATTTTTCCGATTACAGATTAAAAAAAAAAAAAAACATACGTCATCAATAATTTGTCCATTTTTTTCATAATCAAGAGGTAAAATAGTTTCATCATATCCATCATCTTCGTCACCATCAAGATCTTCTACTTGACCACCATGTCCACTATAATGGAAGAAAAGACTAACAATAAAAAAAATAAAAAAAAAAAGTATTAGTAACAAACAGAAAAATGAGGATATGTTAATAGATAAATACAACATACGAATCGTTTGGTCTGGCATCCAGTACAAGCCATTTCATTGCTGCTATAATATTTCCTCTAACAGGAACCCTTGTCGGATCACTCTGTTCGTCTGTTAAGATTAACATGTCGGTTTCTCTGAATCCATACAATTCAATCAAGAACCTTTTTACGTTATGAACGTCATTAATACAACCTATTCAAAAATAAAATAAATTGAATTTATCGAGATAGCTAGACATGATTTCCAGTTTCAAATCAAGTTACCTTTCAACTCAGCTTTAGTATTAAAATAATTAATTCCAATCAACAATGCCTTTTTACGTCCTGTACAATTCGATAACTGATAGTTTGAGGGGGGTTGTATATTTGGATTTTGATACATTACATAGCCTTGGGAAGGTGGAGGTTGGGCATAAGCTGCGTTAGGTGGTTGTTGATATGGTGATGGTGATTGTTGATATGGTGGTGGTGGTTGTCCATATGGGGGTGGTTGTGAAGGTGGATTATAATATTGTCGATTTGGAGGTGGTGGTTGTGAAGACGGATTATAATATTGCTGATTTGGAGGTGGTTGTGAGGAAGAACTATAGTATTGTTGATTTGGAGGTGGTGGTTGTGAAGGTGGACTATATTGCGGTTGATTTAGTGGAGGTGGATCCCATTGTGTAATTCCGGTTGCCTGATCTATATATATAAATAAGTCTCACTTTAAATACTAGTTCTATCACCAGTTGATTCAAATTTTACCAAATACTTACTGACAAAATAAGGCTTCTGACTAGTAGGATCATATAGAGATATCCATCCTGGTGGAAGTGCAGGTTGTTGAGGTGGAGGTGGTGCTTGAGAGCCAGGATAACTTGGATTATTGGGTTTTTTTTTGCCGTATATTTTTTCGTATTGCTGTCCAGGATACATGTTTGAAGTAATAAATTAAATCTGAATGAGACTCGTTTTTTTATCAGTCCGTAAAAAATACATTTAAGGTTAATTTCTACGTGTAACATTGCTACCCGTAACGGGATAGCCTGACCACTGTTTGCTCTCTTGTTATAGTAAACTCTCGATATAGTAAAGACTAATTAAAATCTCGATATAGTAAGTTAGGTTAAAGTCAGTCTATATAAAAGTAATGCTATAACGAATTTGACTTAAACCATGTTTCATAAACCTGTCAAATATGATAAAGTAATATATTTAATAATTTCTCAATACTAATACAAAGCCTGTTCAACATATATACTGATTTTGAGAGATTCAACAATAAATGAACGTGTATACAAAAATATTGTTTAATGATTTCTTCTATTATTTTCTTGCTCATTTCTTAGATAATTAATTCTGTAATTCACTCACAAGTTTTTTTTTTACCATAACATTAATTTAACAGTATGCAATAGTAAAATTTACAAATCAAAAATTATTATAATTAATAAAAAGTTTAAATCTATCTAAAATCAAATCTAAATATTATATAACCTTATACATATCACTAAACAACTCTTCCTAAAAAACTTTGTTGCTTTTTTTTCCTTTTTTTTTTTTTTTTTTTTAATCATAAAACTATACATTTTCATGATACGTAATGAAAATGTGGTATCTGATTAATAAATTAACACATTTTTACATTTAATATTTGCCAAAAATGAGTATGTGAAATATTAAGAACTAGCTATTTGACTAACAATCCAATCCAGTCCTTCAAACAATCTAAATAATTAATAATAAATAAATAGAATTAATATCTTAAATAATATAATTCTTTCTAATTGTTAACTTACCCTTCACCAGTTAATGCACAACAAGCCTATAAATAAAGTTTAGTAAACATATGAAAAAAAAAACGTAAATCTTTGTTTGGAACTAACTCAAAATTCTTTCATATAGGTACCTGTATATGCCATTGTCTATCCCGCAAGCTTGTCAAATTCAATGCCTCGGAAATTTGTGCAGCTGTTAATGCACCTTTCATGTCTTGTTTGTTGGCAAATACAAGTAATACAGCATTTTTAAGATTCTTTATTTTTAATTAAGAAAATATTTATAATTATTAATTAATGAGTTTTCAACTTTTTGAACAGAAATAATTTTGTGAATATACCTCATCCTCCATCATTGTATGTAATTCTGCCCTAGATATATGTAATCGATCCCTATCTGTACTATCAATAACCATGATAACAGCTTTTGTTTTTATATAATATGTTTTCCATGTTGCACGTAACGAGTCTTGACCTCCGAGATCCTAATATTTAAAAATGAGAGAATTAGATGGAGCACGCGTTATATCGTTATCGATTAAATGAAAGATTAAAAAGTACATGTCACTCTTGTTATAATGAAGTCGTTTATATATAGTATTTTCATTATATCAAAAGCTCTTATATAATGAAGTTTATAACTTATATAAATTTAAAAATCTTTGCTATATCAAGAGAATATTAAATTAATATAATTGGATAAAAATTATATATATATATATATCTTCATTATATCAAAATTTATTATATTTTTTTAAAATATATCTAATATCAAGAGATTATTATATAACTTCATTTAATCAAGTAAAAATTTCTTCATTATAAGCCAATACTCAGAGTTCACTATAACGAGAATGACTTATATTATTAAAAAAAATACTTGCCCACATTAAAAAGTGTATATTTTTATAGATTATTTCCTATAAAATAAAAAAGAATATAAGTTTACATATTTGATCAAGTATGAATTGAAATATTATTAATAAAAAAAAAAGTTGAATAAACATGCCTCTACATTACTTCCTATAGTAGGTGTTGTAACGACTACCTCATTCAATAACCTATTTCAAAGAGATAAATATTAAAGGGAATATATATATATATAAATTTCTGATAAATCACTAATTAAATTCTTACAATTTATATAAGACGGTAGTCTTTCCCGCATTATCCAGCCCAACGAGCACAATTTTTACATCCTCTTTATTGGTAAGCTTGCGCCACAGTTTAGCAAGAATAATTCCCATTATTTTAACGAAAATATGATAATCTTTTTCCTTTTTTTGCTGTTCAATATAATATTATATAAAAATCTGAAGACTGATAGTACAAATAGTGATTGATTGAAAGTCAAAAAAAAAACATTCAATTCTCGACAATGAAGGGTCCCGACATACATTAATAAATAATTATTTGCTGCATGCAGATCAAATCTGATTGGTTGTCTAATTTTAGTATTTATTTGACAGTTTTAGAAATCTATTTGATCTCCCCTACTCGCAATCTATATCTGCGGTGTGTATTAAATTTCAACCATTCATCCATTCATCAAATTGAAGGAAAAAATTAATCGAAAATAATAGATATTTGATAATAATTTACCGCTTAACCTTTAACAATGATCAGACTTGTCTTTAAGCTTCCAATAAAGGATCCCCTTGAACACGTGAATAATTTTTGAAAAAAGTTCAAGATGTCAAAGGGAGACAGTCGCGCTAAAAAAGTCGAATATTTCGAAAAGCTCAAAAATTTATTGGAACAATATACTTCCATTTTTATCGTAAATGTTGACAATGTCGGCTCTAACCAAATGCACCAAATCCGTCATAGCCTTCGTGAAAAGGCTTCTGTGTTGATGGGAAAGAATACTATGGTCAGGAGAGCATTAAAAACTTTGATCCCGGATAATCCTCAATATGAAAAACTTTTACCTCATGTGAAAGGTAATATTGGATTTGTGTTCACTAAAGGGGATTTAAAAGAAACAAGAGATTTGATTTTATCGAACAGGGTACCTAATTTATGGACTTTATTTAATTAAATATTTTAAAGTATCTAAAAAAAAAAAAAAATTTAAATTTAAGATGTAGTAAAGTTTCTAATTAATAATTGTAATTAAAGGTCCGAGCACCTGCTAAAGCTGGAGCAGTCGCTCCAATTGACGTATTCGTCCCAGCAGGTAACACCGGTATGGAACCAGGAAAAACCTCATTCTTTCAAGCACTTGGTGTTCCTACCAAAATCGCTCGTGGTACAATTGAAATTATCAATCAAATGCATTTGGTGAAGGCAGGTGCTAAAGTTGGTGCATCCGAAGCTACTTTATTGAATATGTTAAATATTTCCCCATTCACATATGGGTTGACAGTCATACAAATTTATGATAATGGTACTACATTCGTTCCATCCGTTCTTGACATCGAGGAATCTACTTTGATCGATCATTTATTAAGTGGTATTAAGACGATTGCAGCCATTTCATTGCAAATTGGATATCCTACAATTGCATCGGTCCCTCATTCACTTATTAATGGGTTCAAGAATTTGTTGGCTATTTCTATTACTACAGATTATACTTTTGCAGCATCTGAGAAGGTAATTATTTAATTCATAAATGAAATTATTAATTTAATGCTTTCTAATTAGTATCACATTATTTACATTCATCATATGCTAATTACTTTCATACATTACTTACATTACTTTAAGATTAAAGAATATCTCGCAGATCCATCTGCTTTTGCTGCCGCCGCAGCACCGGTTACTGAAAAAGCTGAAACAAAAGAAGCTGCACCAGCCAAAAAAGAGGAGGAGGAAGAAGAAGAATCCGAGGGTAGTGTAGGAATGGGTGGTCTTTTCGATTAACAAGCCACTTATATCGATCAATTTGTTGAATAGAAGATGTCAAATTTTGTCAAAGATATGAATAAATTATGCAAATAAAATTTATATATGACAATTTTGTTACAATGTTTTATTTTTTTGAATTACACTAAAACACATTTACATTCAATTTTTCTTGACTTTACAAATTCAATTTTGATACAAGTTATTCTCATTATAGTGAAGTGATCGAGCTGAGATAAAAAATCTTCACTATAGCTTATATCGAGAGAATACTATATAAACTTTATTATATCGATCGAATAGTTAATAATTAACGGCAATTAATTTTTTTAAAAAAATTCTTCACTATATCAAGATCTTCACTATATCGAGAGTTCATTATAATTAGAGTGATTTTGAATTGTTTACTAACTTAATACTAACTTTGAACGAAAGGTATCTCACAACTATCTAATCAAATTTGATGAAATTTTTTTTGTTTGAATTTTACAGATCTGTAAAATTGAATAGAAGTATTTATTAATTTAGTTATACTAACAATAATTAATTTATAGTTGTTTATAATTGAATTTTTTGTTTTTAAAATTCAAATTCAAAATCATACATTAAAATATTAGATAAATAAATTCATATAAATAGTACTTATTAGTTATTATTAGAAAAAAACCAATAGTGTTTAGATTACACAATAAGAATTTTTTTTTTTTCTTTGATAGTTATGTTATAAATTTTATTAAGTTGTGTTTTTTTTTTTTTATATTTAAGGTGGTTTATAATGCTAGCAGGATTTTATTAGTTTTGTATATAGAAAGAATTATACATTAATAATCTTTACTATTTGTAATTATATAAAGAGTATACAACAGGCTATACATATAACTTTAGTCATTATTTATTTTAAGTAGTTTGTTATACAAATGATTAGACCATCTGATTAGTTCTATACTATACTACTATACCTGTAACTTGCCTGTAAGTTATCTATTTAAATACTCTGTTTATTAACTCATATTAATCTAATCCTAACATTACTACAATACCTAACCACTTAAGCTAGCTAGCTTGTTATAAATTAATTTACTCAAATTAGCTTAGATCCTCTTGAATTGTATTATACCTAACATATTATAGGTATTGCAAAGCTAGTTAACTTTAAAACAAATCTACTAAAACAGTCTATATTCATTTTATAAAATTATCTAATTAAATCCTTGTAGTATTTATATTGTTATAGAAAGTGTATCTTAAGCCTTCTTATATACTAACTATAACAGGAACATAGCTATCTAGAGACTTTAAGAAGCGGTGTCAAAGAGGAAGGTATAATTATTATATCATTAAAGAATCATACTTATCTATAAAGAGGCAGTTCATTTATAATTATTTATAATCGATATATTTTATTAAAGATAGATATATTTAGAGTAAGATACATGAGTAGTTATGCTCTATAACTATAGGGAAAGGAATTTGGGCTCTATCCATTATTAGGGAAAAGGATAACTAACTAATTTTTTAAAATATTTTAAAATATTTTAGAATTATTAGAATATTAAACTTGAGGAAGAAAACTACTTGTATTTATATCTTTTAGTAAAGCTTTGTGGAAGGGTCAACTAAGAGTCATTAAAGGATCATCTAGGTGTTATCTAGGTGTTCATATTAGCATTACTTAGGCATCATTTAAGCATCACTATAAATAAATTGGCACAGTAAATGACACAGTATTTGGCATAGTAATTATTATATTATATTGGCCATCACTTGAGTTTTCTCTGTATTATATATAATAACTTTGGATAAAACTTATATCATCATGTAGCTGTAGTTCTCATCTAGAAAGTTACTTAAAACTATTTTTCGATCTGAATGCTTCTTGAGAGACTTCACTTAGAGGTGAATGTTTTCTATAAATTTCTATACTATAAAATATCTATACTAAAATAATACAAATATAA
>CAJVPM010000840.1:0-14527 GCA_910592325.1 Scutellospora calospora
TTTCTGAATTTGAAGAGAAACCATTTGAATTAACAAAATCTACATATAATGACATGAAATCAGCAATAAAATCATATCTATCAAAACAACCACCGTCACACATTGCCAATCGTCAACAGGATTTCATCCAAAATTTTGATAACCTTGTTGGACGTATTGATTTAGCTAAACAAGTACTGGACCAACGGGATGCTATAAACGCTTATTTCAACCAATCAGACGTTGTTGAAAATGAAGGACTTTCATTAAAAGCTTTATTAAAGTCTACCGAAGAAAATGGTGAATCTGATCCTGGCTTTACCGAAAAAATTGCTACTTTTAATGAATATATGAAAACCTTGAAAAAGGACTTTGCTTCAAAAATACTTTATCCAAAAGACAAATCATCCGATAATGATGTAAACGAACCAATAAAACAGGTATGTTGTTTCTATTCTTTAGAGAACATTAAGTTCGATAATATTTACCCAATTTAAATTTACTTTTTTTTTTTTTTTAAAAAAAAAAAATTCATAGGCAGTAGATAAGCGTATGGAAGAACTTGAAAAATTATCCAAAGAAATTGACAACCAATTTAATTCTTATAAAAAAACTATGGAATTTTCCGGAGAACTTGATGACGCACTTGAAAATGTTAAAAGAATTGAAGACGAAGTTGATCAATTCATCTTTGAAAAAGCATCATGGCAAACACAAGATGATCCAAACATAGAAAAAGATGTTAATTCAATTGTCAAAAATTTGTTAACTGAATTGGATGGAATAAATAATAAAATTTCAGAATTTGAAAAGAAAACTCTCAAATCAATAAATACCAAATTTGATGAATATCAAAATCTTATGAATTCAGATGAAAAGGAAGTTCCAGATCATATTGAGAAACGTTATAAAGACTTGAACGAATTATTAAACAACTTGAAATCACTTGATGATTATGCTCAAGAAGTTATTAAGCAACGTAAAGATGTTACAGAATACATGAACAAAAGTTCTATGTTGGAAAAGGAAGCTCGGGAAATTCAAAAGGTAATATCTATTTCATTAAAAAATTGCATATATTTAATTTAATACTTAAACGTTAAATATTTATCATACAGATTCTTTTGACTAATGAACCAAGTTCACCCGGAGGAGAAGGAAGTACAGTTTCCAATGCTGTTGATTCTTTTGCTGATAGAGTTCAAAGTTTATGGAATGATTCATCTTCAGAAATTAATTATCCAAAGTGTACGATACAGAACGATAAGGACCGAATAGGTCGAGCTGTAGATTGCAATGCCGTTATTCGTGAGGCAGTAACTGCTCAGAATGAATCATTAAAATCGTTGGCAAATAGCTTAAAAGATCTTCTTCAAACACATCAAAACGTCCTACGTCGTAAAAAGATGATCGAATCATATATGAACCAGGCCAAGGATGTTGAAAATTGGATACAACCGAAATCTGATATTTTGAATGGTATTCTAAATGATGAAACTTTAGGAGAATCAACAGAAGATCGATTACGTGATCTAATTGGCGAAGTCGATGGTGTTGAAGCTGCTCGTCAAGCATATAATAGTGCTTTTGATTTCGCCAAAAACTTGGCAGATAAATTGATTGAAGATATGACATACGAAATTCAACGTGGTGGTGAAGAAGACATTGAAGATATCAAATCAGATCTTGAACTTGTACGCTCTAGAGCACAAGAGATTAATGAATTATGGGTCGAATTACAAGATAATGTTCCTAAATCTAGGCAAAGGTTAGAACAAGCACTTCAAATTGTAGAGTTTAAAGAAAAAGCCAAAGATGTTCTCTCAAGAGTTGATGATTTATCCAATGCGGTGAAAAATAGTTCAATAGAATCTGTTTCTAACACTGAAATGAAAGATTGGCAGATTAAATTAAATTCTTTGGAACAAACAGAATTTTTCGATTTAATAAAGCTTCATGATTTAGTTCAAGAAAATTTAAAAGACAATTATGGTATCCTGAGTGACAAAGAATCTAATGAGATTGAAGAAATTTTGGGTAATGTTAGTGATGCTATTACCTCGTTAAAACAATTGATGGGTGACAAAATTGAAGAAATCGAAGTTTACAAATCAGCACAAATTGCTGGAGCTTATATGAATCGTGCCAATGATTTACAAAAATGGATTGAAGACTCTATCGCAGCCTTTGAGAATGCTAAGCCCACATTTGGTATTATGAGAGAAAATGATAGTGAACTAAACACCAAGAATTTCCAAGATTTAGTCGCAGTTTTGGAAGAATATCAAAACCAATTTCCTCATCGTAATGAACAGATTGAAAGCATCCGGGCAGAATTTAACGACATCACCTCACAAGATGGTATTCGAGAATTGCAAGATATAATAAACTGTCAAGCACACCTTAATGCTTCATGGGATAATCTAACTGTATCTGTGGAGGATTTCAATAATTTTACTCAAAAAGTTTCTCAGTGGCATGATCGACATGATGCTATATATAAAGTAGAAAATGATATATTTAAAGGGTTAGAAACCCGTATAAACAATTTATCTAGTATAGATTTCTCAAATTTGGAGGCTGAAGTTAAAGAATTAGAGGAAAATATTAATAAGGCTGTATTAATACTTGAAGACACTAAAGCTGCTGCCAGCCGTATACCTTCTATACCGGACGATAAGTTCGACGAAACGAACATGCAAAACTTTGATGTTCATCACGACGAAGCAAGTAAAAAACTCTCAGAATTATCAGCTGCATTCAAAATTGCTCTTACCGCAGCTCACAATGCCTCACAATTGGCAGCGTTTCATGCTGATGCAAATAGAATTATTAAAGATTGTTATGAAGGAATAGCAGTTGTTAAGTCAAGACATGAAGACCTTGATCGTAGTGGTTATTATGCTCTAGAGGTTGAACCCCTTGCAAACGTTCTTAGAAATGCAATTGATGGATATACAGAAAGTGATGGAAAATTGAGCACATATGATCAAAAGGTTAATGTTGATTTGAAACAAGAAGCAGACAAACTTATTAAACAAAATCCCGAAGTCAATAGTGACCGTATATTGAACATTTTCCGCAAGGTGACAGAAGCCTTAGAACAATTCTCTTACTCTGTAGCACTAGAACGCCGTGAACTTGAACTCGTACGTAGAGTTTATGCACATGCCAAGTCTGCGCACGATATAAAGAGTTGGATGTCATCTTGTAAATTAGCCATGTTAAATATTCAAGTTGGTGTTGGTATAATTGATCAAGAAGCAGAGATAGTGGATTTAGAAGGAAAAGTTGCTAATTTCGAGACTACTGTTGAACAATTCAAAGATATGAGCCACCGAGTCCTAATACCTGAAGCTGAAAGTAGAGAGATTGATGAGCCTCAACCTGAAGAATCAAATCCTGAAATCAAAGAATCTGTTCAAACAAGAACAAATAGGATTTTAGAAGAATGGTATGGTCTCAAAGATCAGCTTGCAAAATTAAGATCAAGCTTAAATGCGTCTAAAGAAGCTCAAGAAGTATCGCGTGCTATTAAGGAGATATTTACGGCCATAGCTCGAGCTAGAGAGCGGGCATTTAATGTTGAATCTTTTAGCACTGGTGAAGGAGTTCCAAGATTACCAACAAGAGATGATGTCATTGATGGTGAAGCAGAGCTCGACGAAATTCAGGCTGAAGTGGATGAAATATTAACACCTAAAATTGATACATTGGATGCTATGATAAACAATTTAACAGAAAATGACAAAGGATATGTTCAACAACGAGCAGGAATAGCAGAAGCATTGACTAACCTTCAAAATTTAATTGATAATAAGAGAGCTCAACTTAAAGAAGCTGAAAAATTGGCGAAATTCGGAACAAAAGCAGATGAAATGAATGCATTAATGGCTTCATTACTTGAAGTAGTGGATGTTACTACCACAACGATGGATGACTCACCACTCTCATCATTACAACCTAGTGAATTACAATCTCGTTTGATTGAACTGGACACAAAATATAAATACTACCATCCTAATATTGTTCAAAAATTGACAGACGCAGAACTAGCAGCTGAATCTCTAAAAGATGATTGGAGAGTTAATGACCGTCTAGATATTTTAATAGATCAATGGAATGAATTGAATGAAGTTGCTTTAGCCAAAAAAGACGAATTAAGCCGCTTACTTTCAGGTCAGAAACCGAAAACACGACACATGCGATCCAATTCAAGCGGATTATCAGGTAAACGTCTGATCAATATCATCTATACCTTGAAACTATCCATATGCATTAAAACTATACATGGGTGTCTAAGTTATTTCTCTAAATAAATAATTATTTCGTCAAATAAATAATTATTTCGCAATTAGTCTGTTCAACCCAGTTTTTTCTTAGTGGCGAAATTAATTTTCATAATTTGACGAAATTATTTTTAATATTTTGACGAAATTATTTGAATTCCTTAAATCAAAATACATCAAAGAATAGTTATTTTGTGGGATTCATATAAATTACTCTTTTTTAAAAAAATTTTTTAGACACCATGTATAATTAAAACATAGTTATTTATTAATTATTAACTATTATGATTTATTATCACGTTAAAAAGGTCGTGCTTCTCCACGAAGTACATTCCGATCTTCAGCTACATCACGAGCCGCATCAAGAACTCCAACACGACTTTCTCCAAGTCCAACGCCAGGTACACCAGGATCTCCAAGACGTCCACCAATACGTCTTTTACCACATTCAGTCAATAATTACGTTCCAGATCCTAAAGATCAACTTGATGTGGAAGTCGCACGAATAGTAAACGCGTGCCCCGTAAAGATTAAAGTATCTATGGTAGAAGGAGAGCCCGGAAAATATATGTTTGGAGAAGTTGAACCTAAATTATGTTATTGTCGTATTTTAAGAAGTCGTATGGTAATGGTTCGAGTTGGAGGAGGTTGGGCAGAGTTATCAAAGTAAGAACCACCTTACAAATTTTATTTAAAAGCAATTATTTTTTTAATTAGGAAATCATTAAACTAATTATTTTCAAAAATGATACTGGACTGGCTATAAAAAAGGTTCCTTGTCGGTATGTATATTCTTAATAAAAATGTAGTGAACAAACACTACGAAAATATATATATATATATTATATATAGCAAACTTTCTACTATTATTTCCGACAAATTAAATTTTTTATTTTTGTTGGAAATTAAATAAAAAAAAAAAAAAAATTTTTTTTTTTTTTATTCATTAATTTGACGTTTACTACATGACAATATATAGATAACAATGATGTCACTCTCCAATTCATTCTGCCACAACAGAACACGCTAACTTGGAACAAAAATATATCCCCAAAGCCCGATCTTTTATCGGACCTAACGAAACAGAGCCAGGAAGCTTCATCGGTCAGTCCTCTAGTGGTCCCAGTTTTTATGAGGCGAACATCCGCTTTATCCCGAAGGGACCAGAACTCCGTATCGAAGGGTCAGAAGGGGTCGGCCCCTTGGCGTTGAAACGAATGTCATATTCTAGAAAAGTGAGTAGTCGAGATACTAATGAAAATAGATCACGTTTGATAAAACCAAGTAGCTTGGCAAAATCATCAATCGAGTAAGGGGGATCCGGTTATTTAAATTTATATATATAGTGTGGGTTATGTACTTTTTATATAAATAATTTTTCGCTGGTTCGAAAAAATTACTAGAAATATATGTTAGGATCATTGGAGGAATAAAAAAAAAAAAAAAAAAAAAAAAATGAAAATGAGAATTGTTTTTGTAGGGGGTTTTTTGAAGGGGGCCTAGGGTCAAAACAAAAAAAAAAAATAAAAAAAACAAAAATCTGGGATCTACGTTACTGGGCTTTGGGTAGGTTTGGCAAGCAAACAACATATATAAAAGAATCCCTTATAATTATTATTATTATTATTATTATTATTATATACCCATTTTATACATATACATTCCTCTTAGATCAAAAAAAAAAACGTTTATGCATCTTTTTATAAAAAAAAAAATCACATCAACAAGCTAGACAAGGATGATTAACAAACAAATTTTTTATGTATATTTTTTTTTTCTCTCAATATATATATATATTCAACCAATAACATCAACAACCACCAATAATCATTCGCCAAAGAACCTAACAAAGCAACATCAACAAAAACTTTGGATATGGGCAATGGGTTTAGCGATTTTGGTATATTACTTGTTTGCCCTGAAGGAAAATGGAAACGCTCTGGATTCTTGCCAAATGAAGAATAAACAATTCTTAATTTGTACTTAGGGATTTTTGGTTATTTTGGTGTGGAGGGAATAATAGAATTTTGGTTTATATGGCTTTTGACTTTATTATATGTAACTTTTTTGTGTAACAAATATATTATATACATATTTTTATTGTATGCAAAAAATAAAAAAATAAAAAATTTTTAAATAATAACTAATCGTACGGTGCTCAATGAATATTTAAAAATTTGCAAAAAAAAAAAAAAAAAAAAAAAAAAAAAAAATGTAAAATTGTAGTCCTATATAATTTCTACAAAGATACTTTTTTTTTTTTTTTGCAAATTTTGATTTATATTTATCGAGGAGTTACGATATAAAAAGACATAATATAATTTTAGTATGGCGAAAAGTGATCATATCATCACCATATAAGGATATATTACACAAATTGTTCATCGATAGTTCTTGATAGTATTCTAGAACAATTGAAATTTGGTTTTCTAGAATCTGCGATTTAAAAACATGTTGATCGTGATGCAGTAACACACTTGTCTCAATATCCTTGCATTCTCATTTCTTGGGTTTACTAATTTCCCCCCACCACTGATCAGGGTGGCTAAAAATTTTATGTAACCGCCGCAATTAAAGAATAAATTCTTTTCACAATTACATTAATTTTTCTTTTTTTTTTTTTTTTTAAATAATTATTTTTGCGTTTAAATAAATTTTCGCCAAAAAATTTTTATTGAAATAAACATACCTACTTTTTTAAATCATACTGCTACGTATACGTATGTGTTATGCGTCATTTTTCGATTATTAATTGACGCATGTCATTTTTTCAATTGAAAAATGACATACGTCGTTTTTCAATCGGTACGAAATTTACGGATCAAAAAAAAAAAAAAATTATCATTTATTAAATTACAGATCAAAAAAAAAAAAAAAAATTAGCGATATTCATTTATTAAATATATAAATGCTACGTCTTGAGTATAACGAATTATTCCTACATGATTTTTTTCGGCAATGACAAGAATTTGGATGAGGTCTTCGGCTTGAATCAATGATTTAATAGCCGTAAAATTAAATTACCATTGCGTGGTTGTGTTAAACTAACGCACGTTTATGTTTACAGGTATTTACACGTAGTAAAAAAAAAGCAAAACGTGCACTTAGAGGAGGTGTGCATTTAGAGAGGTTAAAATTTATAATTGTTATATTACTTGGGACTAAGAGAGAGCGTGCACTTAGAGGAATTTTTCATACGTTTACTGTGCACTTAGTAGTTAGGGAGTGCGACTGTACGTATAACGAATAAGTTATTGGTGATCATCTAATGACCCAGATCATCGGGTACTATAAATCGGCCAATCATATTTCAAAAAGCGGAAAATTTTAATACAGTAGTAGTATAGACAGTACAGCAGTATAGACAGTCTATAATAATATTGGCAGTCAATAATAACATAAGCAGCAATAATAATATAGGCAGTCTATAATAATATAGGCAATCAAAAAAAAATTTCGGCACACGACGTTTTGAAACACCATGGCGAAAATATCCAAAAAATTTCGCCAGACCATCTGTCGGAAATCAACCCTAATTTCGACCCCCATGCAGGGACGATGATTTTCTGCGGTGGTTAAGACTAAATTCTGCGTGTGCTTAAGACAAAATTTCCCATTATAAATTGTGATTTCTTGGCTTTTTGTAGTATTCTACGGTGATTCCTCATAATTTTGTGCGTTCTGTGGTATTCTGCGGTGATTAAGGTCAATTTTTGTGGTTAGCTGCGTTTAAGAAAAGTTCTGTGAAACACAGAAAATCATCGTCTTTGCCCCCATGTATACTCGCCCTAACCCTAAAGTCGTAAATTTAACATTATTAAAAATAATGTTTTTCCTTTTTTGGGTTTGTATCACCGGCGCAAATAAGTAAAACGGTTTGGGTTAGTTTAGTTTATAATAATTTCAAGTTTTCTCGATAATAACTTTTATCTTAGAGTCTTTTCTATTTTAAATTTTATATTTACTACGTAATGTCGAGTCATATTTCTCTAGTTATAACCGGTTCTCGTATTCTTACTTCTGATTCAATTGATCCTTTGCCTGCTACTATTGAAATTGATAAAAATGGACATATTAGTGCTATTTTCTCCAAAATATCTTCTTTCGATTCTTACACTTTTTTAGAAAAAAATCAATTCATCGATGCTGGTAATAATGTTGTTATGCCTGGAATTGTGGATACTCATGTCCACTTGAATGAGCCTGGCAGAACTGATTGGGAAGGTTTTGAAACCGGGACCAAAGCTGCTGCTGCTGGTACTATGTTGTGATTCAATAATATAATCAGTCAATTTTTGCCCAGTTTATTTTTCTTTATTATTATAATTTTTTATCATTTGAAATATTAGGTGGAGTAACTACAATTATTGATATGCCATTAAATTCAATTCCTCCAACTACTACCGTTAATAATTTGATGCAAAAAACCGATGCGGCTAAAGGAAAATGTTGGGTGGATGTTGGTTTTTATGGTGGGGTTATTCCAGGAAATCAGGTTATAATTATTTATTTAAATAAAAATTTATTAAATATATCATATTAACTATATTTACTATTCATTATTTTTAGAATGATTTGGTCCCTTTAATAAACGCAGGCGTTAAAGGATTCAAAGGTTTTTTGATAGATAGTGGAGTCGATGAATTTCCTTGTGTAAATGAGCAAGATGTTAGGAACGCTTATAAAGAATTGCAGGAAAGTTTCTAAATTAATATTTAACTCACAAAAATTAACTTTCTTGAGTTTTACTTATCAAAATATTTATTTATTTTTTTTATAAAAAGGGTCAAAATTCAGTATTTATGTTTCATGCTGAAATGGAACTTGTCAACGGAGATAATAAATCTCAAGAGATATCTGATGAAATTCTTTCTTGTTATGATCGATTTCATCAATCTCGACCACAATCTCTTGAAATTAATGCTATTACTTTAATTTCCCGACTTGCTAAGGAATATAATACTGTACGCTCTCATATAGTTCATTTGTCAGCCGCAAATGCTATTGATATAATCCGTAAATCCAAATCAGATGGTGTTCCATTATCTGTTGAAACATGTTTTCATTATTTGTCCTTATCTGCTGAAGAAGTGCCACTAGGTAGGACGGATTTTAAATGCGCTCCTCCTGTCAGAGAAAAAACAAACCAAGAGAAACTTTGGCAAGTGAGTGATACTCAAGAACAGTGATGGTAAATGACCTGGCCATTGGATCAAAATTAAATGACCCCAAGTTATTAAACAATTATCAAGCCATTAAGGTCATTTGCCTATGGTATAATTTTATCGTGATAAAGTATAGTATTTTTTTTGTCGATTCCGTTCACTTCACCGATGCTCATTTTATAGACACAATCAGTTCACCGACATGTTTGTTTCACAGACAACCAATCCCTAGACAATCTGTCTGTGAAATAAGTTGTCTACGAAATGAGCTCATTTCACCGACATTATTAGAGGAATTTATTAAAAATAAATTGTATACGAATGAGCTTGTCTAGATTAGTTGTCTGTGGAACAAGCCTGTAGGTGAAGTGTTGCGTCTACAAAGTGAGTATTGGTGAAGTGATACGGATCCATTATATAACCTTCTAAATCATTCGAGTCTATAAATGACCCAATGACTTATCATGAGTCATTTGGGTTATTTACCATCACTATTCAAGAATATTAATAAAATTATAAAAACATATGATTACTAATTTTTAACATGGCTAATTGTTGTTAAGGCTTTGCTTGATGGTACAATTGATTTTGTTGTATCTGATCATTCTCCGTGTACATTAGACCTTAAATTTCTAGATGAAAAACCAGAAGATAGAGATTTTTTAAAAGCTTGGGGTGGCATTTCTACATTGCAATTTGGATTACCAGTTTTATGGACAGAAGCAAAAAAACGTGGTTGCAGGTTTGATTTTCTTAAATTTATAAACATTTTAACTATCTCTTTTTGAATTAATAATTGATTATTTGATCCAGTTTTCATAATTTAACTACATGGTTATCAAAAAACACTGCTAAACACGTTGGTTTACAAGAAAAAAAAGGTGACCTCAAAGTGGGATATGATGCGGATATTGTAATTTGGGATCCTGAGAAAACCTTTGAAGTTAGTCCATTTCTTGTAGTTCTTGCAATTACTATTCACATATTAATATATATATATATATATTTTTTTTTTTTTTTTTTTAATAAAAGATTACAAAAAATATTATTCAATTTAAAAACAAGGCTACACCATATATGGGAAGAACTTTTTATGGTGTAGTTAAACAAACAATTGTAAGAGGAAACATAGTTTATAATGCTGAAAATGGTGGCATTATCGATACTCCGTATGGTGATCTCTTGGTTTAATAAAAAAATTATATCGTTCTATAACACTATCATGTATAATACCATACTCTTTTAAATATGAAATAAACTTCACATATTAAAGTAGTTTTAAGTTTATGATGGTTGAAATTCTTTCTCGATGAATTAACAAAGAATCTAGTTGGCCAGTCTGGTTAGACAAACAATCAGATTATTTAAATCCACTGAAATGGAGGTACTTGAGAATGTTCATAGTCAAATTTTAGTAAGTATTTGTCCACATCATTGTTTGGCAGCTAATATTGGATTTTACCATATTAGCTTACAATTTATTTTACATGTTATCTTAATATTATTTTTCCATTAACATGATTCATAATTGCACACTTAGTATAATTAATTTTACATGACAATTAATTTGGATTTATTTGGTGTCAATCAATTAATCAACTCCACATAATTAGCTGTAAATCAAAAGAAAAATAATTACAAAAATAATTTTAAAAAAAGGAAGGGCTGAGAAATTAGTCAATACTATTTACCTGGGAACAGTCCAACTATACCATCTGCTGTTGTACCCTGCCACCAATCATCCGAACTGAATTGAATATCAGTAATAATATCATCTTCATTAAATGAAATTTCGTTTGCCTCACCGGCATCATAATTATAAAGAGCTTTAGCAGATTTTCCAGCGGTTAACTTAGTCTCATACTGAGGTTCGGGTTCGGGTTCGGGTTCAGGCTCGTCATCTTGTTCATACTTCATGTAAGGAAGTATTAAATTTTAAACCATTATATAATAATAATTACATTAATCAAAATGAGGGTTATTACCGTAGTGGGTCCAGGATCTGGTTCAATCTCATTCTCAATAATTTCCACATAATTTGCTTTATTGAGTAGTCAATTAAGTACAACCTAACCAAAATAGCCTGTTTGCGAAATAAAAATAAAGACTCACCGGGGAATAATCCGGCACGAGTACCATCTTTACTTTCACCTTGCCACCATCCTTCATCCAATTGGCTGATTCCTACAATTATTTCACCGTCTATTAATTCCATTTCGTTATCTTCGGCTTCAAAAAAATGATGATATTCAAATAAATATATGCTTATTAAAAGTACACAATATAAGAGAAACAATAAATATAATATGCTTACCAGCTTCATAAGGATAGATAACGCGTGCTGAAAAGGTTCTAGTTGCATCTGCATCTCCAGCAAACTAAATTGGCATGTTTTAAAAATTGAATGAATATAAAGTACAATTTGGAACTCCCTAAGTGAAATTAATAAGTATCGAAGATTAGGCTACCTCGGCACTCTCCAATTCCTGCTGGCGAAGTAGTTCCTCCTCCTATATATACATATGTATATAAAATAAATTTATATATCCATAAAAGAATGCATGCTAAATTAATTCATTTATATTGAAAATCACATACTTCTAACCTCAATCGTTCTTGTTCTTGCCTGCTCAGCTCTTCTTCCTCTTTTTGTTGTCTCAATCTTTCTTTCTCTTCTTTTTCCAATCTTTGTTGTTCTTCTTTTGCTTTTCTAGCCTGATCAGCCTCTCGTTTTCGTCGTTCACGTTCTAATCTTTCTTGTTCTAATTGTTCGCGTTCCTGTTCCTCGCGTTCCTGTTCCTCACGTTCCTGTTCCTCACGTTCCTGTTCCTCATGTTCCTGTTCCTCACGTTCCTGTTCCTCACGTTCTGACCGCTCGCGTTCCTGTTCTTCGCGTTCCCGTCGTATGCGTTCCTGCTCTTCACGTCTGGCCTTATCACGTTCTTCACGTTGGCGTTCCTCACGCTCAGCCCTTTCACGTTCTTCACGTTCTCGTCGGTGTTTATTTTCCGTAACAGGTGGTTCTGTTTTTTCTTTAGCATTTAAAAACGCTGCCCGTGCGCCCAGTGGTTTTGGTTTTGGGGGTCGTACAGGTTCATAAACAGAACGCTTTTATCATCGAATTATATAGTCAATACAATTACATGTAGAGATACAAGTAACTAGTGATGTGCAGTTGGAAGATTGGAAGCGCTATTGGAGACAATTTGGAAGCATACTTATTAATAAAATCTAATTAGAACTTCCAATCCGAATAATTTTTATGCTATTGGAAGCACAACTGCACACCACTGCAAGTAACTAATTTAAACCAAAAAAAAAAAAAAAAACATGTACACACAACAGGCTCAATTTTTTCCAGAGGAGCATTTCGTTGTAATTCACTTATATCTGGTATCTGAGTAGGCTGATACGATGATCTCTACACAAAACAAAATACAATTGTGAAAAAAGTTCATCACATTCCATATGGAGAATTTAACAACTCTTAGCCCATTAAATATATATCATACCACGGGCTCAGATTTCTCTTGAGTAGTGCTTCGTCTCAATTCATTAAAATCTGGTACTTTAGTAGGTTCATAGACTGATCTCTATATAAACAAAAAATAAATAAAATAAAAACTCATGTAATAATCGAAACAAAAAGCCCAGCTCTTTTGTATTTATGATTTCACACTATAATATTATGTTGTATATCGATTTATATTGGTATAAGGTAAATAACTATATTCTTATCAACCCTCAAAATTTTTGATCTGATGATAATTCCAAAATAATGTACTAATAAAATTATATGCCTACCACTGGTCCGATTTTTTCTTTAGGTGCATTTCGTTGCATTTCAGTAATGTTTGGTATTTTCTCCGGTTTGTATACCGATCTCTACATGAGTAAATATACACGAGTAAGTATTATCATTTGAATTTTTTATATTTGAATAGATAATATCATACCACTGGTAAAATAGGTTCTGGCTTTACTGGAGGAGCATTTTTATTAATATTAACAGAATATTTGGATCCTCCACTTTTTTCTAAGCGTTTCATTATATATGATGGTTCAACATCACTCTAACAAACGGAAATTGTAAAAATAAATATCAAAAAGCAATCCAAGATAATGACAACAATCCTTTTCGCACCTCAGATCTAGCGCTTATTTGGAGATGGTATTTCCTCTGTTAAAAACAGATGTGAAATAAATTCAATATCACATATACTTATAAATATCAAATAAACAAATCGCAACCTCTAAAAAATCGGAAACTTCATTGAGATGTGAATTAAATAATCCTTTTCTTGCTTCCGGCACACCTTCCCCACACTTAAATTTATAAAAAAAAAAAATTATTATTCATTAAATACAAATAGTTACATAAATTGAACAAGTCAATTAAATGCATACCCAGCCAATAAATATAAACTTCGGTAATTCCGAGTTAGGGTCCTTTACTTTCACATATGCATACTGAATTTTGCCATCGTTAAACTCCTCCTGTAATTCATCAAGTCCTCCATCTATAAAGTGATGTATATTTTCTGCATGAGAATTCAAATTTTATTAATAGCATTTTGATATTACGACAATACCTCCGGTTCCCAAGACCTTAAGATCACTTCCTCCTTTGTCATAACCATAAATTACCCATTTATCTATTTCACCGTCTATAAGATCTCTACGAGCTGACGAAAGCGATTGAGAATGTGTGGTAAAATTCACGGAAAGACTCATGTTTGCATTTTGAAAATTAAACCCGAGTGTTATTGTCGTTATATATTTGCCTTATTAGTAAAAGCAACCATCATGTGATTTATCTTACTTTAAAATTAATACTGTGACACCGCATTAAATGAAACTACTACGTAATAACTAAAGGTGCGGACATTAGAACATGAAATAACATATGTCATAGCCAGTGTCTAAAATTCAGTATAAAAACTATGGGCGGGCCGCACATTACATAGCGCACATCGAAGCTTAAACATATATGAATTTAAAAATTTTAAAGTATATGTACGCAAAGCGCCCGTACTATTAATCTTTAAGGTGCGGAAAATTTTTTTAACGTGCGCTCCGCTCCTTCCGCACATT
>CAJVPM010000841.1:0-14526 GCA_910592325.1 Scutellospora calospora
TTTTTCTTTTTAATTAGTCTCTCTACTACTGTTTCTTAGTCTAGATTTTGACTTATTTCTGTTTTTCCTTTAGCTTCAGAAATAGTCAAAATGATCTACGGAAAGAGTGCTGTGAATATTTAGATCTGTTAATTGATTAGTTAGTTGAATTTTGCTATTAATTTTTTTAATATTAGGTCTTGTTGTGTTCTTTAAGAGTTGAAGTATTTTGTTTAGTGTTTTTAGAGTCTAATATAATTTAGAAGCTTTTGTAGAAAGAGCAAAATAGATTTTTAATACAGTTTTGGTATTAGAAATCTGTGTTTTTGCTGTAGTTATTATTGTTTAACTCAGTTTATGCTATAGTTTGTTGAGTTCAGATAGTATTTTATCATTATCTGTTTTGTAATTTGAGTTTTTGATATATTTATCTACTTCTTCAGTAAAGTTTAACTATGTATTTGTTGTTATCTCTTCATATTTAAATATAATTTTTTTGTTTTTTGCTTTGTTGAAAGGATTTATTTACTATTTTGTGCTTAAAATTTAGTAGTCACTATTTGTAATAAATTCTGGATCTTCTAGTTTAATTAGAGAAAAATGTATAATAAGATCAAATGGTATCTAGATATTATTAATTTGACTTGTTTGATCTCTTTGAGTCTAAATTAGTTTTTCTATATTATATAGATGAATTATATTTGTCATGTTATGTATTTCTATAGTATAGAATAGTAAGATTGTTTTCTTTATTTGTTTTTTGAGATCATAGTTAAAGTCACTAGTAATAATTAGAGTGATATTTTTGGTTTGTATATTTTGTATTTAGTTTATTACTGTATTTTGTATTTTGAGGTTGAGTTTATAATTGTTAGAGGATAGATATGTTACTATAATATAAACTTTGTTGTTATAAGGAAAGAAAAAATCTATAGCAAGTGCTGTTCTTAGTTTAGTTAATATGTTGTATATATATAGTCTAAGTTTATAATTTATTACAATTGCTATACCTATACTAGATTCTTGTTTTTTCATATTTTTTGTTATACAGTTTGATATTATGATATAGTAGGTATGATATATAAGACTTTGTTTTAGGAACTTTAAATTTGCTAGTTTAGTTTCTGTTATACAGATAATATCATAGTTTTTTTTAATACAGTAATCTAGTCATAATTATAGCTTTATAGTAATATTAATACCTTAGATATTATGTATAGTAATATTTATACCTAATATTTTGAGATTAGTTGAGTTTTTGTTTTTGTTTTTGTAGTTGTTATTTGTATATTCTATCTTCTCTATAGTATTATTATAGTTGTTTATTATAATATTTATTGGAATATATCTCAAATAGGTTTTGAGAGAGAAAAGATTTGTAGTAGGTATATAGGAATTTTATCAATTTTAAAATAAAGTCTAAGTATTATAATTGTAGATGTAATTTCTTCTTGTTATATAATTAGGATCTTAATTTCAGTATAAGTAGTTAGTTTGTTTGTTTCCTCTTGTAATAGTATTAGAGTTGATGAAATATTAGGTAGTATAATTATATATTCATTATTTTCTTCACTAATATTTTATTTTGTAATATTTTATTAATTTTTATTTATGCTGTTAGAATTTTATCAAAGTAGTAAGCTTGTCTAAATAATTTAGCTATCTCTACAAGTTGCTAAGAGATAGTAATTAGTGTTGTAATATTGAAGTCTTGTATCAAATTTAGGTCTTCTGGTAGTCTTGGTTTGTTTGTTAGATTTGCTGTCATAATTTCTACATTAATTAGGAATCTAATTTTGTATCTTGTTCTTGTATAATCTAAAAATTCTTTAGCTATATTATTATCAGTAATTGAATAGAAGTAATCTATATTGAGTTTTATATCTTTTAGATTTTTAAGTAGAGCTAATCTTTATACAAAGTAGTTATTTGATAAGGCTTTGAATTTGTAGTTTTCTCAGAGGAAGTTTATGATTTCATTAAATAAAGTTGGACTTGTATAAAGATTTAAAGGAAATAAATATCTAACTTAGCTATTTAATTCGTAATAAGTTAAAAGTAGTGATTCTTTTAAAGATAGAAGATCAAAATAGAATAAAGAAATTTTTGTAAAGAATTAGTAGTTAGCAAGTTTGTTTTTATAGAAACCTAGATACCTAAGTTGTTTTAAATTAGTTTTCAAAAAGTAAACTTGAAGTTCTTCTTTTATTTCTTTGTAGTCTTCAGAAAGTTTTAGGAATAAGACAAAGTATATATTAGGGAGTCTGTTAAAATTAAAGATTTTGTATAATATATTAATAATTGCTCTAGTTTGGAATCTTCCTTTAATTGGTAATTCAAAGGGTATCATATCAGCTATTTCTTTTTTAATATTATTGAAGTTATCTAGAAGAGGTTGTCTAAATGAGTTGTATATTTTATAAATTATTGTTTGAATAGTTTTTAGATCATGTGTCAATTTTGTTTTAATAAAGTTTTAATAATTTAGTAGATATTAAATGATTTTTCTTATTTAAAATTTGTATTTATAAGAAAGTCAATAATAATCTTTTGTCAAAGTTTGTTTTGTATTATATTATAAGTTTCTTTATTTGTTAGTATGATATTATTCTTGTTCTTATAGTTTTTAATTGCTTCATTAAGTAGATTTGTAAATTCAAGTTAGTGTTTTAGCATAATAGATTTAGCATTAGTGAATGATATAAAAAATGCAGGATCTCAGTACTTGATCTTAAGTAGGATTGTATTTGGTATTGTGATATCAGTTAGTTTAGTTATGAGCTTATATTTGATGAATTCTTTAAGTTTTTCAAAATTATTTAGTGTTAAGATAATTCTATCTTTAGGCCAAATTTTGTTGTCAAATTCTGCTTTAATATTATCGTCAAGTATATTGATAACATATTTGTACTAGTTATTTTTTATTGCTATTTGAACTTCAGTATTTATTTCTATATCAGATAAATTCTGTTTAAGTATTTAACTATAAGATATATTTCTTTGTTTTATATAATACTTATTGATATTACTTCTAATATTATTATTAGTTTCTAAATTTAGATCTGTTGTTGTTAATTGAAGATCTGTTTGTGATTGTTGTTGTCCAAATTAGTCATTGATATGTATTATTATATTGTTATTTAATCTACTTATTATATATATCATACTATTTCTAGATATATCTATTTGTGTATTGTTGTTTGGATCATATGATATTATTATGTATCTAGACAGAAGTGAGCTAAATTGCCTACTTTTTGCAAAATTATTTTTTGAAAATATGCTACTGTATCAAAAGGGCTAAAGTGATATTTTTTGGTAAAGTTATTATTATTAGCTGAGGTATTTGTATTCAGTTGTTGTTGTTATCTTTTTTGTTCCATATCTATATTATATTTCAGGTAGTTTTGTATATAGGTTTATTTATAGCTTTCTTTAGAAGCTGAGTTCTGATAGAACTAGATTTCTATATATTGTAAAGTATTTTTTCTTTTTTTTTAGTTTGTTTCTTATATAGTATTCTCTAATATAGTCTATTCTTATATAATAGAGTAGTCTTAGTTATTTTTATATAATAATATTTAATATTTAAAAATATTTCTTATACTGTATTTGTTTTTGCAAATTTTTTATATGTAAAAATTGATATGTTCTTTTTTTTAAATTTTTTAAAAAACTTATCTGATTATTAATAATATATAAAAAAAAAGTTTTTATAAGTTTACAAATTTTGATCTAGTCAGGTTATATAAACCAAAAAATTTTTTTTGTATAGCCTTATACTAGTAGCTATAAAATTATATTTAATAAGAAAAATCTTAGTAATATCTAATCTTAGTATTATATCTAAACAATATTTATATATATTTGCATATTTTTTTGAATATAAATATATTTAAATATTGTTTAATATTCATATCTGCAATATATTTAAAATATATAAATTGTTATCAAATATTATTTATATAAATATAGTAAATACTAAATATATTTAATAAATATTATCTACTAGATATTATTTAATATTTAAGTATTTAATTAGTTAATTTAATACTAATTTTAAATATTTTAATTATCAATATATATTACTAATTTTTAAATACTAACTCTAATATTACTATAGTTAATATTAATATTTAAAACCTTTTTATATATTCTATTTTTTTTTTTTATTTTTTTATTTTTTTTTATTTAGGCGGTCTTGCCTTTCATTTTATTGGGAGAAATATTAAAAAATATTTAGACAAGTATATAATAAAAGAAAAAAAACTATTCTACTTTTAAAACTACTCTCCTTATTGCAATTCTAGACTTACTCAGCTATCTAAGAGATATCCAAGTGTGATCTGCCACAGCAACATTTTTCTCCTAAGACTAAACATATGTTTAAACATATCCGTTTAGACTCTATTAAAAGAAAGCTACTACTAGCCTATATCAAGAAAGCCTATTTAACTTTAAATTTTAACTATTTCTCATAATCAGCATTTTTAATTTATCTCGAGATTTAGTTGTTTGAATCTTTTAGGATTTTTTCTCTTTTCTCAGCTACTGATTCTTTCTTTTGAGAATTTTTTGGAGAATTGTTTTCTTTGTTTGCTAGGCTAAATCTAGACTGTTTCTCCTTTTTTCCTTTTTTTTTTTGCATATTGATCTTATTTTCTTTTTCCTAACTTGCTATAACTTCATAGCAGAACTTCATAACCTTTCATAAAAATTAAACCAAAATATATTAATAAACCAGCTTATTATTTAGTTAGCTTTAGATCTGGAGCTTAGCAAAGTTCTGATATTGTTAGTTTGTTTTTTGCTTATGAGGCTTCAAAGATATAATTTTTTTTGTTTAAGCTTCTTCTCTATATTTGTATCTAAGAGTGTATTCGCAAGACTAGGACTTGATACTAATAGGTCCTATTCTTTGAGTATTTCAAACTTAGTTTTTCTATTATTATTTCTTCTGTATATTTTCAGATCCCTTAATATAACTCACATATAGCTAGGTGGCTGAAAGTTTCTTCTGTTCTGTAGTATACTATACATGTTTTACCTTTATATAACTTAGGTCTTCTTTGGTAGCATATGTCACATGTTGGTAGTAACTTATTTACATATTTTATTTTGAATATCAAAGCCTTGCTTTTTTTAAGACTTGTGCACTTTCTGCCTTGATATTTCTTTAACATATCTTATAAATTTGTTTAATTTATAGTCTCATTATTGTTAGCTGCTAATCTCATATTTATTAGCTTACTTGTATTATTTAATTTTGCCTATTCTGTTTCGTAGGTTATTGCTGTTATAATATTTACAAAAGCTCTTATTGAGCAATCAATCAAATTACTCTTCTATTTAGGTAAAACCTTAATTTTATCAGTATTAATATCTTTTGGCTTAACTATTTTGTTTGAGTTAAGACCAAGCTTGGTGATCTTGTCTGCTTTGTTATTCTATAAGTTACCACTATGACCTTTGATCTTAATAAGCTCTAATTCAATGTTTTTCACTTTGCAACATTCTCTTATTTGTTTAATTAAGCTTCTATTCTTAGTTTTAAATAGATCTCGAATACTGTTTGAGGATTTGTTACTTAGTATTCCTTCAATTACTACTTTGCTATCTAAGAAGATCTTAACTTAAGTATCATATAGTACTGCTAATATTGCTGTCCAGATTGCTTTGAGCTCAGCTCGAGTTGAGGAGAGCCAGTTGACTATTCTACTATTAAAATATATATTATCTAAACTATTATTATATCTATTATCTACTACTCAACCTATTCCTATTTTTTTTTCTCTGTTATTTCCTATTTCTTCGCTTGCTAGTAATTCATCTGTATAAATATCTAACACCTTTTCCCCTTTTAGCTTTTCTACTATCTCTTTTAAATCTTCTTGAATATTCTTATTTTTGATTACTCTTTGTATTATTGCTTCTTCTATGCTTAGTATTTTTATCTGAATGCTGTTCTGAATTAGAAGTTCTTCTCTTGAATATAGCTCAAATTTATCTATATAGGCTAAGAGTAGTAGTTTTAAAGTGAATGTACCTGTTTCATCTCTTGTTGCTTTGCTGACAACTTGATGCTACTTGCTTATTAGCTTGCTAATTAGACAATCAGTATTGTTCTTTTTACTGATACTGCATCCTTCACATTTTGCTATGCTTACTCGAAGTGTATCTCCTAGATCTATATATTTTCAGTATACTAATATGAATTTTTTTTGAGTCTTTTAACTACTTTTTCTACTATCAGTATGTTTTCTTTTTTTAAAATAACTCATTCTTTCTTTCTTTTATCTGTGCTAATTCTTTGCCTAATTGATTTCAGCACTTCTCTGTTTGTACTTTGAGTTTTGAAGTTCTCTGTAACTTCTTTTAAGCTATAATCTATGAGAACTTCTCTTTCGATTAATTTGAACTAGTTTGGTCTGTGACCTTTTCCCTTGCAACCTCTTATGATTTTATCTGATTCTAGAAGAGTAATTTGTTTCCTTCCTCTTCTAATAGCTGATCTATTGTGAATATATTTAGGTTTCTGCTATTTATAAAGTCTCTCAAATTATTGCCTGATAGTAGTCTAGATAACTCGATACCTTTTACTTCTATATTGTTTGTATCTGTATAAGTTTCTTTGAATTAAAAACCAAGTTTAGCTATACTTTTGATAATGTTATATATTAGGTTACCTTGAGTTATCGTTGAGCTAAATGTGTATCTCTTATCTAGCAGACTATATTTGGATTTACATTTCAGTTGAGCATCTTTTAGTCTGAGCTGAGTAGATTTCTCTATGCTATCCTTTTGGTTTAAATGTATCATTAGTTCTGTGATATAATGTACTAGTTAATTTTGCTATATTGATCTGAGGCTTATTAATCTGTTATAGCTACAGATACTATTTGCTACTGATTTTACTAGGTCAATTTTGTTTTTGATCAGTATCCAAATTGGTCTTTGTATTTAGTTGTATTTTAGTTTTGATAAGAAAGATGTTTGTAGCTGATATTCAATACTAGATAATAAGACACTATTATTTAGATATATTAGCTGACCAGCTATTGCTTTTTTGAATTTTACTACTTTGCACATTCTTGCTACTTCTTTTGTGATGATTTTAATATCATATTTGCTTCCTTCTTTTTCAGATATCCAGATTTCCAAGTATCTTATAGCTTCTGTTTTCTTTTTTGCATATACAATATCTTTATTCTTTCCTACTTTTATTGCAAGCCTTGCACTTTCTTTATTTTGTTTTGCATTTAATATGAGCAGTTCTAATTTTTTCCTATTAATTTCTATGTCATTTAACTCATAGAATTCATTAGAGATTTTAATAATTTCGTGAAATTCTTTTTCTAATCTGGCTATTCATGTGGTGTTATCTGTATATACCAGAACACCTTGTCTCTAGCTTATTTCTTGAGTTTCATTATAACTTAAATTTATAGGCTATTTTAAACTTATTTCATAACCTATCTTCTTCTGGTCTTGAATTACGCATAGAAGTTGATCATAGAAGATTCACTATAATAGGGGTGAGATGACTTCTTCTTGATCTAAACCATCCTCTGCTATAAATTTTTGTGTCAAGCCATAACTTATGATCACTTTAATTCTTCTTGTGTTAAAAAAGTTAAATAGGAAGGTTCTTATAATTTCTAGGAGTTTTATTCTTTTTAATGCTTTTTCTAGCATAATTAGACTTACAGAATCGAATGCCTTTTTCATATCTTGAAAGAGGATCTAGATTTTCTTATTTTTCTCTTGTCTCTTCTATTAGATTATTTATTATATGAATTGGGCTGCTCATGCTGCTTCCTAATAGACCTGCAAAGTTTGAGCCTTTTAATATATTAAACTCTGTAAGTACTTTGTCTAGTCTCTTGTCTATTATGTATACTACTACTTTTCAAAAAGCTTCTAAAAGTACAATTGGTCTAATATTAGACAAGTTATAATTCCAATTTTCTCTTTTTGGGATAGAGTATAATTAACTGATCTTCCACTTCATAGGAATATCTCCTTTTTGGATGCATTTGCTTGCTAAAGCTAAGAAGACCATTTGAGCTATTTGGCTTATCTTTTTTATTAGAGAGTAGATGATTTTAGATATATCTAGTACTAATTTAGACTTGATACTCTTGAGAACCTCTTGCCACTTTTGCTCAGTTACTTCTCTACTGAGTATTGAGTATATTTCCTCATTTATCTTATCTATAGGTCTGTATACTTCAATCTATTTGCTTATGAATTTGTTATTTTTGATTTGTCTTTTCTGAAATTGTTTCATGAAGTGATTTTTTACCTCTTGTTGTACCTCTTCTTCTTTTGTAAGTAAGACTAGTTCTTCTTCACTTCTCACTATAACTCTGTTTAATTTAATTTTGTTTGATGATTTTTCTAGAAGGCTACTTAGCATATGCTTTAATTTACTCTGAATTGCAGTATACCTGTTGTCTATATACTTGTTTATTTCTATTAGACCTTCTTTTTTCCTCTCTTGTTGCACCTTGGTATGTATTATTTTCTACTATATTTTTAGATCTTTGCCTCTTTGCTCTATTCAGCTTCTTTCTATGATTTCTTCTATTTCTGTATCTAAATCTTCATTAAGTTCTTTAATTTTATTTGACTAATAAAATCTTTCTTCTTCAGCTATATATTTGCTTTTGTTTACTATGCATATGTGACAAAACTTGTCTAATATTCTTGGTTTTTTTAGAATATCATCACTCTCTTTTGGTTCTTGTTGCAAACAAGTTCCTATTTTAATGTTTTTCTTAGGAGTGATTTGTATGTGCTACTAAGTATACAATCTGATATTATATCCCAAAGCTCGTCTATACTTTTTCTTTCATACTGCATCTTTATGTTATAGTTTTTAGAACAAAGAGCTAGTTTTTCTTTAAGCATTTTGTTTAGCTTTATGCTGTATACTTCTCATTCCTCTTCTGTTATGCTTTCTAATTTTAAAATACGTTTTTTCCCTTTCATCCTTCTAGTGCATACTTTAGATCTACTTTTTTGTGTAAAACCTATCACCAACTATGCTGAGACAATCTTGTGATCACTCCCTGTAATACACTCTGCATTTAGTATTCTGCAGTTAATAAGACTGTGGCTTAGATCTTTTGAGATCCAAATATAATCTATTCTTGTGCTAGACTTTCTATTAGACTATGTATATTCTTTTTCATAGGGGTACATAAGTCTGAAAGTATCTTCATAGTTTGAGTTCTCTAGCCATGCCAGGAGTGAGAGCTTTTGAGCTCTTTTTGAGTTTTCATTACTTTGATTCAAGTCTTTAGATCTAATATCATTGAAATTACCCATGATAATGATTTTAATATCTCTTTTCTCGTTTTCTCTAATTTTTTTGATGATATATTGTTGAAGCATTTTTTTTGTTTCTTTGTCACTTGGTAGAATATATACTATTATCACTAAGATCTTTGCTTTCTTAAAGACGAGAAGAGCATCTATGTAATAGCTACTGCATCTTGTTATTCTGCCTATATACTTTTCTATTTTTTATCAATTATTAGTCTTACTCCTGAACCTTTCGACTTACCTTCTTTAGCTGAGGTCCAGAAGCTAATGTAATCTGAGCTTTTTGCTAAGCTAAACTTTCTTTGTCATTTATCTATATTCGATTTGTTAATATCTAAAATGTTAATTTTTTCTGCTTTTGCCTATTTTGTTAGAAGGTCAAGTTTTGTTAGATTTCCTTTTATTCTGTTAATATTGTATGTTGCTTTATTCAAAGTTTGAAAGTTTAAGTTTCTGCTTGATTCTTTGTATTTCTCTCTTCATTCTTTCTCTTGCTCTACACTTTTGGTTCTCTTGTAATTTAGGTTTTCTTTTGCTCTTTTTTGCTTTTCAAGTTTTCTTTCTTGTAAAGTCTGAGCTCTCTGTAGTTCAACTAGTATGCTCATTTAGGAGCGATTTGAGGTCTTGTACTCCTAGATGCTCTTCTCTTTTTTGTATTTATAGTCTTCTTTTTCTGCAATTGCAATTAGATTTTCAAACATTTCTCTTATACTTACTCTTTTTCTTCTTTTGTATAAATGAACTTCTTCATTTTTTGAGTATAGTCTTCTTTTTTCTTTATAATTCATTGTTATATCCTATTTACTTTCTTCATCTTTTTTAGAGTTATCATATGTTGCATATTTATTCTTACTATTTTGGTATCTTTTTTGAACATATTTAAAATATTCTCCTCTCTGATCTTGTTCTATCTCTTTTCTCTTTCCTAGGCTCTTTATACTTCTTGTTTCACTGTTATTTGCAAGAGATATTTGATTTTCTTAGTGATTTTTGTCTTCATAGAGGTTACTTCTGCTTGCTGCCTATGTGAGTCTGTTATTATAATAATAAATTGCAAATCTTGAACAGTCTATCATATCTTCTTTGTTTTCAAAGTATATGGTTGCACTTCTTCTGTTATTGTCATTAGTATTTTTGAATATATGCAAAGCTTTAGCACTAGTTTATTTAACTTATCTTATTAAAAGTATCTCATTTATATCTTCTGGTAGGTTAAGTAATCTTCTGGTATACTTATTATATTCTTTGAGTTTATTGCTGTTGCTTGTTCCAGTAGAAACTCTTACTAAGCAGTTCTCTCCAAATGGTATATACCATAAGTTTTCTAGCTCTTCTGCATCTGTAGTACCTGGTATAAAATCGATTACTGCTCTTGTTTTACTATATGTTTCTTTAATTATTTCAATATGATTAACTCTTCCAAAATATCATATATTTTCGAAAATTTGTGATCTTTTTGCATGACTTGGAAGATCTGAAACTGTTATTACATTTCTGATATTATTCATTGCTTTTGTTTTTGTTTGTTGACTACTATTAGAATTCTTTCTTTCTTTAGAAAATGTTCTTCTTTTGTTATCTTGTACAGATCTCTCTTTTCTAAAGTTGTATACTTCTTCTAGCTCTTTTTGGGTTTGTTTTTCTCTTTTGGCTTTATCATTTTCTTCATCAATTACTTTGTCTTTGATTAGTACTTTTTTTGTTTTCTCTTTAGTAGCTTTTCTATTACTTCTGTTATCACTTTTGTTTCCTAATACCTTCTATACTGGCTCGTTGTTTTCAAACAGAATATTGTACTACTTATTTACTTTTTTCTTTAACCTTTCTTTTAAGATTTTAACTCCCTTATAGTAGTCAAAGCTAATGATGACCTATAAGTTCCTATTCATAAAGTGCTCTTCAATTTTGCTTATATATTTGCTTCTATAAAGAGTTCCTTCTACGAACTTGATTCTCTCTTCTTTAGACTTGTCTGGGAGTGAAATTGATGCTATTTTTGCTTTGTACTCTCCTGGTCCTTCGCACGTGTTCTTATTAGGGCCCAAAGACTATCTTCAAGAGAGTTCTTATAGAGTTCTTCATATCCTAATTCTTCTTACTCTATTTGTTTTCTCTTTATTTCTTTTGTGTTATTTGTCTCTGCTCAGAGTTTCTCTAAGGTAAGGTCTACTATATCTTCTACAATTTTGTCTTCTACTTGTAGAATATAGACTTCTATTTCTGCTTCAGGTGTTACTTCTACTTCTTGGTATATTTGTATTACTATATTTGTAGTACTACTATCAGTTTCTTCTATAGCAATCTTTAGAACTCTATTGGTTGATCATCTTGGAACAGGATTCCTATTGCTGTTTTTCTTTTGTTAGCCTCCTTTTCTTTGATCCTTTTAACTTCCTGAATGATGAGAGATTCATAATTGCAGAATGTCTCTTTTTCTTTCTTATTTTCTTTAACTGTTAATAGCTCTTTTTGTTTGTAATCTAACCTAGTCTTTTCTATTTGATCATATTCTTCTTTTAATTTATTTTCTTCATTGTATTGCTTTTCTAATACTATCCTCTTTTCTCTGCTATTATACTTAGCTTCTCTTCTTCTTTGCTCTTCTGCTATCAGAAGTTCTTATTCTAGCTCGCTAAATGCTATTTCTAGTATCTCTTTTCTCTCTTTGATGATTATTTTTTTCAAAATCTTGTACCAATTTCTAGTTGTTTTAATAATTTTTTTGCTAATACTTGTGATTCTTGCTACATAATCATCAATTTTCTCTTGGTTTTCTTTTATTCCTTCTATGACTTTTGTTAATTTTTCTAGATCTTCTTCTTTAAGTATTGATTTAAGGCTGACTACTTTTTTGGTTTTTACTAGCTGATTCTCTTCTATTTTCTCTAATTAACTTATACCTTCTTTGTTTTTGTATATCTATTCTTTTCTTAATTTTATATGTAATGTATCTTGAAATGATTTTCGCTTTTTTGCAAATTTCTTAGGAGTTTATCCTAATTGTCTTTTATATATTCTATTAAAAAATATCTAATAATTAAATAATGATAAATAAAAAATTTTAATTAATATAATTATCATAAATAATTTTAACTCTTTCTACTGATCATTAAAATCTAATATGAAGCAACAACAAAAATTTAAAAACAACAACTTAGCAAGAAATATTATTGTATAGCATAAGGAATAAAGCTCATAACTAGTTTGAGTTTAGTATTATACTAATACTACTAGTTTGTAAGTAGCCTACTGAAGCAAAGCTGCTAACTTTAGTGAGTCTTAGTATTTCTTCATTTACTCATAGCTGAAGCAAAGATCGAATATAAGCTTTACCAAAACTGCTTAAACTAGGTTAAGCAGTACTACTATCCTTTAATACTAGTTAGAGTTTTCGTACTTACCTCTCTCTGATCCTTTCTATAACTTGAAAAATACAAAATGTCTTTCTACATTGATGTTGAAATCTTTTTGCAAATTTATTTTGTAAAAAGTAGGGATTTGGCTACTCTCTGTAAAAAGATCAACATTTGTACTACTAATCTATTTTGGGAAAAGATCATGTAAACAAAACAGATAATTTGTTTTGTTTATTAAATAGATAGTACATGTGATTAAGCTAATCACAGATTGTAACTAATTTAGATTAATAGTGTAAAGAGCAAATTAATTAAGAGATATAGAATATAGTATTAGTATTTTATATAATTTTTATGAGTAGAGTAGCATTTAGAAAAAATTTATTAGCTTTGCTTATAAATTTTTTCTATCTAAGCCTCTCTTTTTCATTTTTCTTTATATTTGTTTTTTCTTTTCTTTTCTTGTTTTTGAGTTTTTTTTAAGCAAGATTAGTCATAACAGGCAGTCATGATGTGCTATCAATATGCTTCAGTAAAATATTAGAGGAAGAATGTAGTTCTTATACTCTGGTATTAAGAAAATTATTGAGTATAACAAATTATATCTAGATACTATTTAGTAACTGAGTAAGTTACAACTTAGGATAGTATTAGCTTAGGCTTTAGAATTGTAATGTAGAAACTTTCTAATTACTACAATAAAGTTGTGATATGATTGCTGAAAGGTTAAAAAAAAAAAATTAATATAATTATTACTAAAATGAATAAGATATACAAAATAATAAGATTTAGTGATTTTAATATAGTAGTTAAGTTACTAGACTACTATATAAGAGATCTGAATTTTAAATCCTACTATTAATAAATTTAAATAATTATCTGAGTTTTTGTACTTAACTTATAGTAAACTCTGTTTATTTCTGAAGATTATAACTTTGTAAATTATATTATATTAAAGATAATTATAACTTGTTCCAGTAGTTAGAATTAACTATTAATAGTAAATAGCTAATTCTAACTAGTAGTTTTGAAAAATAAAATTAACTATTTAATTTCATTTATCATGTGATAAGTTATATACTACTACTGTATACTGCTATAAAATTGTTTAAGATAATACAAAATATTCTTTTATTACTATTACTATAGCCTTCAATGAAAATAAGGTATTATAGTAAAGTATTACTGAATATTATATAAAGCTATTGATTAAAGATTTTTAATACTAATATATTACTATTCAAAGTTATATTTATTGTTTGGTTCTTCTAGAAATATAGTTTTAAGATAACTTAAGATTAGTTAAAAGACTAGTTAAAGTTGTTTTAACATATTAATATTACTAATGTTGTTTAATCTAATATTATTTAAGATCTACTATTCCTTTGAAACTAATAAACTTAGTTTAGAGAGAGAAAAAATATTATTAGAAACACTTTATAAAAATATTGTCTTGACTTCTTTGAACTTTAATTTATACCTATCTCTGTTTTAAGTTATTTGTTTTTTTTTTTTTTTTTTTTTTTTTTTTTGTTATTATGGCAACTTATATTGCTGAAAGAATTTTATTAGAATTGCATATGAGATATCTATTGATAGTCTTTACTGTTTATAATTATATAAAGAGTATATAACAAGCTATATGTATAACTTTAGTTATTATCTATTTTAAATAGTCCGCTGTACAGATAATTAGACCACTTGATTAGTTCTATACTATGCTACTATACCTGTAATCCACCTGTGAATTACCTATTTAAACACTCTGTTTATTAACCTATCCTTTAAATTGTATTGCAGCCAAATTTGCTTGCAACTTTTAAAAATAATTTTTAATATCAGATAAAAATTTTAAATATTA
>CAJVPM010000842.1:0-14521 GCA_910592325.1 Scutellospora calospora
TTGTAAATTATAAAAAGTCTAGTCAGCTAAATTAAAATTTTGAATTATTTTTAGTTAGTAAACCTCTTGACTCAGTTTAGATCCTCGATGATGATTAATTATTTATTTTAGCGCAATTAGTTAAAATAATGAAACTTCAAATTCATTACTAGATTTCAATGCTTATAATAAAATCATTTAATTTGATAAAAATTATAAAGTACTTTACTTATTTTTTGGATTTCATTCAAATCTTGTTTGAATTCAAAATTTTATTGAGGAGAATTTTATTTAAACACTAATTGGATAACCATCTGTGGGTCAACTGTGAGTTGACCACTCGTGGGTCAACCTGTAGGTTACCTACTTGTTTTTACTTGGGTTACTCACCTACTTGCAGGTAACCTGAGTTGTACTCACTTAGGTTCAATTTCTAGTTTGAATAAGAGGAAGGGTTAATGATCAGAGTGTTTAAATAGATAACTCATAGGTGGGTTACAGGTATAGCAGCATAGTATAGAACCAACAGATAGTCGATCGTCTGTATAGCAGACTACTTAAATTAGACAATAACTAAAGTTGTATGTGTGGCTTGTTGTACACTTATCATATAACTGTAAAACCTTAGGAGATTACTACTATAGTAACTCAGTAATTACAAATTAATAAAATCCAATCAGCTAAGGAAGTAGCCTTAACAAACTAAAAAAAAATAAAACAAGATTACTTAGAGTATAAAGATATAAGATATAATTAATTAATAAAATTTTAAAAATTATAGAAATTTTCATAATTTATTAATAAAATTATATAAATTGTTTTAATTCTCAAAATTTTATTAATTAATTTTATTTCAATTATAAAACTAATATTTTTTTTTTGTTATTAAGGCTGCCTCCTTAGCTAATTGGATTTTATTTTTTTTTTAAATTTAGCAGCCATGCCTCAACTTTATTTAAACAGTTTGCAGACAAACTTTTTATATTTGAAATAATCTCCTAATGTATCTGACTAGTAAGCTGAAACTCACTCAGTTACCCTAAAAGTACCTATATACAGTATGCTATAGTTAGTCTTTTAAATTTACACTGTTAGATTCAGTAACCCAAATCTTCTTGTATTTTAGATAGTCCCAACAATCCAAAAAAAAAAAAAAAAATTGTTACTATCTAAAAGCTCGAAAGCTAACTAACAAAGAAAACCTTATCTCAAGTTAAAAACTTTGTTAAAAAGAAAGGGCTAAAAAAAATGAACAAAATGAAAAAAAACAAATATGTTCTTTAATTTAGACCAGGTTCAAAAATATTAAGTCAGCAAACTTATAATCTATCTTAAATTATTCTTTCTCTAACATTATAATCCATCCTTATTGCCTCATAATAGTACATCAATCACTATTTGCATCTTCTCATATATTTATAGAACTAGTTTCAACAAAACAAGCAAAACAAAATATGTATTTCTATGTGTTTATTTACTGTTTTGTTTATTCCTATAGTTATGCATCTAACAGAGTATATCTAAAAATGGATATGATAAACAATGTTGATCTTTTGTAAAGGGAACCTAGATTCTCTACTTTTGTCAAAAAAAGTAGAAGGCTGACAAGAAAAAGCTTGTAGTATATAGTTGTTTTCTAAGACTTTAAGGAGTGTGTAAACAAAATATTCAGTTATTCTCCTACTTCTTAAGCCTTCTTTTACTAACTTTGTTGATAAAAAACTTTGTTCTAAAAATTCTTTACTAAAATTTTTTATATAAAGACTCTACCTTCTACTAGTTATCTTATATAATATCACTTCTAGCTTGTATGCTAAATATACAAAGAAGTCTCTAGGGAGAAGTAGAAGTCTAGTTGATCTTTGTAAAAACCGTTGTTGTAAAAAAGTCTTCTTCATCGTCTCCAACAAATTTTTGTTTTTTGCTTTTTCAAATTTTTTTTGGAAAAAAAGATCATCAGAAAGAGTGAGTTGCTAATTAGATTTTATTAATTTGTTATTATAGAGTTATTATAGTAGTAATTTTTTAAGATTTTATGTTTATATAATAAGTATACAACAAGCTATATGTATAACTTTAGTCATTATCTAATTTAAATAGTTTGCTATATAGACAATTGACTATCTATTAGTTCTATACTATGCTGCTATATCTGTAATCTGCCTATAGATTATCTATTTAAATATTCTGAACATTAACTTTTCTCTTTATATTAAACTAATGTTACCACTATATCTAATCACTTAAGCTAGCTGACTTACCTATAGATTTATTTATTGTATAACTTAGGTTCTCTCAAGATATGTATTGCCCAACATATTATGAGCATGCAAAACTTCAGTTAATCTCAAAAGCAATTTCTACTAGTATAGTTATATACCTATTTTATCAATTTATCTGAATTAGACTCTTGTCAATGTTCATATAACTTTAGTTTCTACTATAGCTCTTTACTAATTATCTGTTTGCTAATCTCTTTGAATATTTTATAAGGTAGATCTTCTTAATTCATTTAGCTGCTAAGCCAGATTAGTATTGCTAATTTTTTTTGTAGAATAGACTTACTCGTATTTCACTTAATCTATATTTTTAAAGCAATAGTTTTTTTTCTAAATCAAGTATTAACTAGTATAACTGTTGAAAGCTGTACTACTTTACCTACTCAGAATTTTTACTATGCAGATCCTCTACTCATAGATCCTATCAAGATTTATTCATGTAATATTATGTCTCTTCAAATACCTCATTATACTTCCAATATCTAAATGATATTAGTGCAATATGATTTACAGAGTTACAACTCCAGAAATGAACAGAGTTTACTGTAAGTTTAGTACAAAGATCTGAGTAATTATTCAAATTTATCAACAATGAAATTTGAACTTCAGACCTTTTATATAGTAGTCTGACAACCTAACTACTATACTAAGATTACCAGACCTTTTAATATTTTTTTTTCTTTTAGCAGTCATACTAGTACTTTATTAGAATTTTTGAAACTATACAAATTATACAGAATTTTTCTAATTTACAAGTCTAGCATTACTTGGTTTCTATGCAGAGCCTAAGTATAACCTGCTACACTATCTTAATTAGAGATAAACTACTTTGTTTAACTGCTATCCTATAATAGGATATTGTTAATTTGATGTTATTTTATTATAAGAAAGCAAAAAATAAAAAAATTTTTAAGTAAGTAAAAAAAAAAAACAAAAAAAGATATAGAGGTAAACAATAAAAGATACAGATCAAGAAATAAAAAGAGAAAAGAAATAAAAAAAAAGAAAACAAAAAATAAAATTTGTATTTTATAAATATTAATAATTACAATTATAAGCCTATGATAAGCTTTAAAAATTATAGACTATACTAAATAAGAATAACTCTACTATTTTTTTATTAATTAGAATATTTAACAAAAAACTATATAGGAAAAAAAACTTTAATTTAATTGTAAAGAATTAGTATAGATCACTAATTAGTTTAGAAGCAGTATTTTTAGATTTCTAGTATCTTCAAAATATATGTATAGTTATATTTATATTACTATATTATTTTTAAACTATGTTATCAACAAACTTATTTAGAAAGTAAATATAGCTAACTGTTTTAGAAGTTTTATATATAGATTTTTAGAAAGAAATAAACTAAATTGCTTACTTTTTACAAAATTCTCAAAGAAAAATAAAGGCAAGAGATGAACTAACTTTGTAGCTTTTGTGAGTTTTTAACCTTTGTAAGTGTTTCTTGTAGGTTTTATAGTTATATAAAACTAATATATTCAATTTTGTTATTTACTTGATAAAAAAACTTTAGTTTTTACTAACTACTTCTTTTATAGTTCTAGAATACTTTAAACTATTACTACAAAGCTATAATCTCTTTTTAACTCTATTTCAATATCTAACTATATGTGTATAGTACTCTAGAAAAGTTTTTATAAAGGTTAATATATTAACTATATTATTTTTCTATAGTTTAGCTTGATTTTTTTTAAAATAGGTAGATTCTAACTCTTGGATATATGGTTCCCAAAGGGTTAGAATTCTAATATAAAAATAATCAGTTTAGCTTTCTGGAAAGTTTAGTTCAAATGATTATCAAGAAGAGTTTATTTATTATATAATTACATATAAAAAAAATATATATATAATATTAAACCTAAACATGTTCATGAACTTTGAACTAAATTTGAACTAAACAAAATTTTAAGTTCAGGTTCAGTTCAAGTTTATAAATTTTAAGTTCAGTTCAGGTTTAGGTTCAATAATCTACAAAATTTGAAGTTTAGTTTAGGTTTAATGAATCTAGTTTATGAACTTGAACTAAACTAAACTATATTTAAAAATACTAACTATAAGGTCTAAGCTAGATAAATTTGTAAAATAAATACAGACTGCTCTAGTAGGTATGCTTTGAAATTAACTAAAACTCTGCATATTCACAATATATTAAATAATATATATTTTGAAAAAATCTAAGCTAAAGTTAAAAAATAGATCTGTAATAAGCTAGCTAGCTTAAACAGTTAAGTATTATAATGATGTTAATTTATAATAGTATAAATTAGTTGAACAGAATGTTTAAATAGATAACTCATAGACAGATTATAGATATAACAGCATAGTATAGTACTAACAGGTGGTCTAATACCTGTGTAGCAAACTATTTAAATTAGATAATGACTAAAGTTGTATGTATAACTTGTTATATACTCTTCATATAGTTACAAACTGTAGAGATTACTTATATGTAATTTTATATATCAAACTAATAAAAATCATTTAACAATGTAAGTTACTTTAATAATAATAATAATAATAATAATAATAAGAATTTTTATTGTTTTAATTAAAAGTATCTAAAGTAAAAAAATTTTTATTAGAAAAACTACTAATATTAACCTGTTGATTTTCATAAAACTATAAAAAGAAATTTTTTGTAATGTTTTTTTCTTCTGTTGTAGTTTTTAAATCAGAAAAAGGTTTAAATGAAATAAATTTTATATCTTCATATCTGCAACAGTAAGCCAGATAACTTTACTTAGAGACCTAAGGTAGCTTTAATTAGTAGGGTTTTGAGAAAAGGTCACGGAAAATTTTTTAAAACTTTAATCTAATTTGGCAAAATAATCTACGGAAAGTCTTTTTAATAATAAGAATAATACGACAGAGTGAAACCTGAGTCACCACTGGTAAAATTCGGGGTTTGGAGTGAAATCTGCTACGTAGATCACATGAGAGTTGAAATACGCTTTTATATACTCGAGTTTTACTAGCTGGTGACTCAGGTTTCACCCAGTCCTATTATAATTATCAGATTATTTTAGAACATTCTGTTTTTTACAAAGATATTACAACTCTTTTTATAATATTTGGATTTCGAGACTATTCTCTGACACGATTAGTCTCTTTTTTCTACACTATTACTCTCGTCATCATCCTCGTCATTACTTTCATCATCATCTCTCGTCATCATCTCTCTCGTCATCATCCTCGACATCATTCTCTCGTCACCTAAAATAGTGGAGCAACGGGGCTGACACGTGGACGTATCTATTTTTGTTCGTGTCAACCTAACATCGCCATTTCACATTTTAGGCGCAGCTCCGTCCTTATTTTACGTGTCTACGAAATTACTTTTATTTTAAAAATTAATTTTAGCACACATTTATATATTATTAAGTGAAATAAAGATCCTACGTAACATTTTAGAATTTTTTTTTTCTGGTCACTATGATAAACATCGAAAAGGTTTATAGAAAAAAAATTTGTTTTTTTTTTTCATATTTTACTAGTTACTTTTATTATAAAAGCTAAGCAATTAAACTGATAAAAATGTTTTATACTACAGTAATTAAAGCAACCAGAAATTTCATAATTTCAGTATTTATACTATACCGAATTTTGGGATAATGTTTTAATAATACAGTATTAAACTAATAATTTAAAATCTCAAAAAAATAAAAATAAAAATAAGTAAATACTGTATATTTATATATATATTATATATATATATATATATACTTTTTTTTAAAAAAAATTATTAATTATTAAATTAAACGATTTGACTTCTATATTCTGCTTTTAAAGTATCGATTAATCCTTTTCTATCTTTAAGATTAAACATTTTGTTAACTTTTTTTATTAACTTATCATCATCCATTATAACTAATGTTGTCGATAACATTATCATTGCATGTTCAAATGATGATGTTATTAATGTAGCTAAAATTTTTTAATAAAAAAAGTTAATATACGTATAATTTTTATTAAATAATAAAAAAAAATAATAGATTTTTTTTTTAAAAAAAAAAACATTATATATATGACATACATACCTTTATGATATTTTAATAAAGCAACTGCAACAAAATATAATATGTCAAAACCATGTAACATTAATAAATCCCAAATTCTAAGGACAGTATGATGGGGTACAACATCACTTGTAAACAACGTTATATACCATCTTGTTGCATATGCAGTACTTGATAATTGTAATTTATTCTTTTATATAAAAAAATAAATTTTTAAATAAAATCAATAATAAAATATATTATAGAAAAAAAAAAAAACTATGTAAAAAAAAAGAAAGAATACTTACAAATTGAGAGGAAATTTTCGGAGCATATTTTATTAACAATTTTTCCTGAACATAAAAGCTTTCCAATAATGCGGGAAATCCAGGTATAAACAAGTTATGTAAATTACATCTTGTAAATAATTTTGTTAACATTATAAATGCACACTAATATGAAGAAAGTAAAATATTAATAAAATTAATATAGAATAGATATTGAAACCTTTGAAATATAATTTTACAAACCTCTTCAGTATAATACATTAATAAAATCGTTACAATGTTTGTCATCCCTTGACAATAACCAACTTGTTTATTATAATTTGAAAAGGCCTGAAGTACGTTAAATAATGCTCTTTGCCTATTCAAGATAAAAAAATTAATAACGAATTATGGTATTAATAATTAATAATTTCGAGCGATTACTATGTACTGTACGTACCCAGGACCATATCTTGTTCGAAACATAATATGAGAATGTAATGTACGTGGAATGTCCAAATCAATTTGTTTTTCGTGTTGTGAAGGTAATGTTAACAACGTCTTGAATATAAAATTATTGAATATTAGTAAAAAATGAACGATAAATTTGAATAAATTTTGAAGCAATAAAAAGTCGAATAATTTTACCTCATATGTACGGTGTAAATTATCATCAAACTCTGACTCAGCATCTCCATTTGTAACCAAGAAATACCTATAATATAGAGAAAATAATAATTATAAAATAAATAAGTTGTATTTAAAAACAATAGTATAAAAAAATTAAAATTATAAACAATTACCAAACAGGATGCCTCCAAGAATCAGGGATTCCTTTATGAACTCGACTATAAAACTAATAATAATTATTATTATAAATGAAAATGATTATATGCCTGGTATTGTATAAAGGTACGTAAAGATGTGTACTAAATTTAAGGATAATATGATACCTATAGATTTACCTTTTTATTCCAAGGAAAAACATAACTGCTACAACCATACTTTCCAGATTTTTTAACAAATTTATTTGACGACACCCATGAAGCCCACTTTTGTGATCTTTCAGATTCTTTTTTTTCAAGCCTATTTAAACAAGAAATAAATTAGGTTATTTGAATGATAATGGTAATATAATAATTTTGTTAATACTGTATACTGTATGAGGAAATATAGTAATAGTTGACCTTATTTCATGAAATGATAAGGGAGGAGCAGGGCTCTTTCCGTCAGAAGAAGTTAGAAAACCATATCTATAAAATAATAATAATAAAAATAAAAATAATAAATATAGAATTTCATATAGCACATTGTAAATTCTTTATCAAACACCCATTTCTCACCTATCAACACTTGAGCTAAATTGATCAAAAACTAAATCATCTTTAGGTAAAACCAATTTCCAACGTTCATATAATGTTCTAATATCATCAGGATCTGTTGATCCAACATTTGAATTTTTAGAATAATGAAGACCAGAATTACTACTATGCCATCTTCTTAAATGGCCATTAAGACCTACACTTTGAGAATGAAAATTATAAGTGTTTCGAGAAGATCTTGAAGTATTTGAAGTTCCAATTAATGGAGTTATAGATAAAGGAGTTTCTGATGCAGGAGAAACAGAAGTAGTTGTTCCAGTTACAGATGGAGTGGGAGATGTTGAATCACTTGTACCTATATCAACACCAACGCTTGATTCACTTGTATTTAATATACTACTACTATTTAAATTATTTAAATTTGATACATCTCCACCTAAATTAAAAGTATGATCATTTTTTGAATATATATCTTTATTACTCTCTAGTAAATTTTGAGAAATTTTTTCATAATTATCGCAAGAATCTTTTGAATCATCTTTTATAGCAGATGATTTGATAACGGTTGATGACGCAGTTTTTTGTGATATTCTTGAATTATAAGATGATGATGATGGTAGAGAATTTTTAAAAGTTGGTATACGAGAATTAAGAACTTGAGAATTTTGAATTTTGGATGAAGTTATTAAAGGTGATTTATAGATCATTGCAGTTGTTGATGGTGGCTGTTGAACTATAGGTGTTGTATCTTGGAGAGTTGATATTGAAGTCACTTTTGTTAAATTTTCGTTTATCGATTGGTTTTGTCCTCTTAATTCGAGAGACATTTTTATATATATATATATATATATATAATAATTTGAGAAAATAAAAAAAAATGAAGAGTGAAAGAAGGAAGAAAAAAAAAAGTTTATCGGGTAACCGATGAAAATTTATATTTTAAATAATAATGATTGATTGATATAATGATATTTACAAAAATGTTAAAAAAAAAAATAAAAATAAAGTTTCCGAAAAAATAATCAGTACTTAAAGGATATATACAAAAAAAATAAAAAACATATATATTTAAATAACGAATTTCTTAATTTTCGAAAAAAAAAATTTTTAAAATTAAAAAGAAAGTATTTATCCTTTTCTTTTCGTCTTTAGATTAAAACGAAGAAAGAAAATTTGAAACCGCGTGACCAAGACGAACACCATAAATAATTTGGAATAAGTGTGAGTACGTGAGTTGATAATTGCAGATTGTTAAAATTACACCTATGATTATAAACCAGTTTGAATAAATTTGTACGTATAAATTTGCATAAATTTGAATAAATTTGAATAAATACAAAAATTTCATATAAAGATAAGCAAATTATGATTATATATCATAGGGATTACATAAAAGAGCATCACGAGAGAGTTCAAAAGAAAAAAATGGAAGAGTTCTAAAAATAAGTAAGCAGTACATTACGTATTAATATTGTACAAACAACAAATCATGTGTAAATATAAAATAGTAAATCGGACATATTTAATACGTAATACAAAAGAAACTGAATATATTTTTTCCTTTTCAAGAGTTGAATCGGCTTTTTCACGTGAAATTTGAATATTTGACAATTACTGAACTTTCATTATCATTATCGTTATTCGGATAATTTTTGATTTAGAGGGAAATTTCTAAAGTAGTTTACAAAAATTTTATTTTAAAGTTCGGGATACAAATCCCGTAAATCGATATCTTTTTATGGCTTCATAAGCATTCTGAATTTCCTTTCAAAGTAAGTGCATAAAGACGGTTATAAGTAACCGACCAAATATTTATACGTACTAAAGATCATAATAATAATAAATCCTTTGCTTTTATTTGAAGGTCTTTATTTAGATATAACAAAATACAGTATGTAATGCAATTAAAGAAATGAAAAGATATAATAAGAAAGCAATATAGTAATCCAAATGCAATGCAAAAGTATATAAATAGAACAATAAGTATGCATTTCTTCGTGTTTAAAAAATTTTTTTTATAGAAAAAGTGTATTTGATGCATATAAATTTTTGACCAATCTAATTAATAAAATTTGACTAGAAATTATTTGTAAAAAAAGCTGCAAGTCAGGTCAGGTAAAATCTTTAAGGTTTCAAAAAATTCCTAAACCTACAGGATACGCAGAAAAAGTTTCAAGTTCTTTGTTACTCAACCTGCGCATTGTTAATTGTTATTATAATTAGACAATAGATTATCATTATCTATCTTTTTCCGTTTATTATTCGTATTAATAAAAATTGAGCATTCTCTCAAAGTTATGTTTTAAACCGAACTTTTGTTTAACCGAAGTATAATTAAAAACAGAAATTTGCTCCAAAAATAGTTATTTAAACGCTTCTGTTCAACATTAATCGACTTATAAAAGCTATTTATGTGTAGTTATATTATAAATCGCTACTCTGTTATAATCTTAACTAAATTGTGTGATACGTACTGTATCTGGTATGTATGTATGTAACGTACGTACGTACTTGCGTATGTGTTTACAGTATTTCTTATATTTTAGTTCAACTATTAGATAAATATTTAAATAAATATTTGCTAAATGCCAAATATTTATGATTTGTTATTCAAAAAAAGAATGAATTTTGTAAATATCTAATATTATGGGTATTAATGTTTATATTATAAGTTATTAATGGAATGTAAATCAAATATTTTTATACCCGAAATCTTAATATCACGAAGGTTGTTTTTCCTTTAAAGATTTAAATGTAATTCATTGAATTGTAGTGGTAAATTCTCTTGCTTGCTTGTGATAAAAAACTTGATTAATTGAGTCTAAAAACCAAATGTAGGGATGTTAAATTGCAGGTCCGGTCCTGGAACGGTCCTAGACTTGTTATGTAAAACGTCCCAGGATCGTATCCTGAATCGCAATCCTCCAAATAAATCCATCCAATCAAATTGATGCTTTATACGAAAAAAATTTTACGGTTTTATAAATTTATTGTAATATAATATATCGATACATAACGATAAAATAATAATAAAATAAAACATTCAAAAAAAAAACTCAAAACCAAAATATTCGGTCTTTAGGTTTTATTTGTTCAATCCTTAACCTTTCTTCCTTTAATACGTGGCCCAGTTCCGTGTACCAACCCTTCAAGCACAATTATGCGCGTGCTACTTCAGTATTGATGCGATTTCGGCTAAGACTAATTGTATGTTTGGCAATAGAAAACACCTGTTCACTAGACACGCTGGTTGCTTGTGTAGCAAGGAAGTCTAGAGCCATTCGCGCTAATGTCAGTTACTGGGTAGAATTGGCTTTCTACCACAAAAGTGGCTCATCTTCTGTCTCGGTTTCAGTTAGATAATTCTTTGGTTTATTTTGATTCAAAACAGATCTCAAGCTGATTTAGTGTTATAGGGAATGGTAATAGTTCACTTTCTTCAATTGGTTTATATTTTTATACATTTGATAGAGTGTATTACATACTAGCTTGTTTATGTTTATCAAGTTCATAGGTTGCAGAGTTATTATATGGATAAAGAAGACCTAAAAATTTTTAATAAACTATTTAGAAGAACCTAATACAATCCAAGTTTTTTTTTATTACTTTAGCTACTTTGTGTTGTAAATTAACTTCTAAGTTTATATTATTATTTAAATATATTATAAGGCTACAGAATATCATATATAAGTTACTTTAAGTAAGAAGTAAAGAAGATAATAGTATTATAGTTGTATAATATATAGGTTTAAAAAAAACAAGCAGGTTCTGTAAATTATATACATTTAATTTTTTTTTTTTTTTTTTTTTATCTTAAACGAATTTGCTCTTTATTTATTAAGAGAAAATATATATAATATTATGACAATAATATAAACTACACTAAACTAGCTATACAACTACTCTCTTCAACTAACTTTAAACTTACTTAATTGCTAAAGATATCTATGTGTAATCTGCTATAATAATAAATTTTCTTCTTAAAAAGAAAATTTATCTAAGCAAAAACTATTTTTTTAATTTGTAAAAAGTTATTATATACTTATATTAAAATAATCTAATTGTTTTTAAAACTTAACCAACTAAACTATCTTTTGTTTTTAACTTAATATAATCACTCATTTTAGTTTTAGCTAACTTTTAGAATCTAAATATCTTATTTTTTTTTTTTTTTATTTATAAATTCTTATAGGTCTTAGTTTTCTTTATCAGCATAGTTATAAGTAAAATTATCTTTTTATTTTTATTTCACTCTTTTTTTCCTTAATTCACAAGTGATACTATTCTTTTTCTTCTAATCTATCATTATTTTACAATAAAATTTCTATAGTTTTTTAAAAAAATTTAATAAAAAAATTTCTACAAACTAGCAAATAGTCTTGTTAGCTTTGGATCTTAATTCTATTGTTATAGAATAGATTTTTAGTTATTTTATTATTATATTTTATTATTATTATTAGTTATATTTATTAGTATTTAGTTATTTCTTATATTGTATTATTTTAGTATATATATTTTAGAGTAAAGAAAATTATTATAAATATTTACTTCTAAGTAAAATTCTTCAAGAAGCATTCATAGTGAAAAATATTCTTAAGTAACTTTGTAGCTAAGAATATCAGCTATACAATGATATAAGTTATATTTAAAGTTATTATATAACATCTAGAGAAAATATAGGCTGTAGCAAGAAAATACTATGCTAAAACTATGCTAGACTGTGCTGAATACTGTGTTAAACTGTGTTGAATACTTTGCTAAGAACTATACTAAAACTATATCAAATACTGTACTAATATTATGCTAGACTGTGCTGAAAGACTGTGCTAGACTGTGTTGAACTGTGCTGAGTACTGTATCTCTTACTGTACTAAACTATTAATAGTGATATTTAACTGTTACTTACATAAACACTTAAGTGATATTTATACAAGTTACTTATATGATGCTTTGCTAACATTTATATGATGCTTGCTAAAAGTTATAAATACAAGTAGAATTCCTTTTCTTACTTTTAAGTTGTTTAGACCTCAACTTCCTTTTAGTTGATAATTAAGTTCTGTGAACTTTTCTTCTTACTCTCTTTTTTCTTTAATAATAAATAGAGCTTAAATCCTCTTTTCTATCCCTTAATTTGTAACACAGACAAATTTGCTTATGTTTATTTTTAATTTTTGTAATTTTTAAAATAAAAGCTTAAATATTAATTTTAAATATATACTTTCTAAGTAAAATATATTTTTTAATATTTATTTTAACAACTTTGTTAAGAAAGTTTTTTAAAATTACTATAAAAGTTTTGATTAATAAATCTTTAAAGTTTTGCTTTGAAAATTTTTACTATAAAATTTTTAGTCAAATTTTTTCAAATTTTATATATAAATAAGATTAAAATTAATTTTTACTTATAATATAAGTATAAATTTTTACAAGCAAATCACAATATTGTAATAATTAAAGTTGTAATTCTTTAAAAGTTTTATCAAATTGCTTAATAAATTATATTACTAAAACTTAAATTAAACAAGTTTGTCTTGAAATACTAATAAAATTTTTGTAAAAAATTTTTTATAAAATTAGCTATTTTTAGTTCAAATATAATTCTAAATTTTTTTCTTATAATATAAAAACAAATACTGTAAAAAAATAATCATTATTTTCAAATTTTATTATCTATAATTATTTTTTTGATATTTTTGTATTTTAAAAAAGTAAATAAGAGCTGAATAAATGAAAAATGCAAATAAATTTGACTGTATTAGTCTATAATTTAAGAGATAATACTAAAAACTCTGCAATATTATTAACAAATCTAAACTCTTCTAACTAACAAATTTTTATTATAGTTTATTCTCACTATACCTATATATATTTAGTCTACTATCAATAAAAATTATATGTATTTTTATTTCAAATAGAAATATTCTTTTTAATCTAAAACTATTCTTAAAGACTTCTTAATTTATTTAAAATATATCAATAATATCTAAATCAAATCTCTTTCTCAAACCAAACTATTAATATTAATTTAGCAAAATACTTACTACTTTATTAAATTTAGCCTTATGTTATCTAAACAAAAAAATTTCTATTTAAATTTATCCTTTCTAAACTTATCAAAAAACCTCTATTCAAAAGAGATACTTCAAATGATCTTGACTAGTTTAAGAGTAGAGAGTACTAAATTAAAATTATATATAAACTTAATAGTAATATTTTTTTATATTTAATTTTTATAAAAAATTATTATTATTTTTTTTTTTTTTTAACAACGAGGTCTATCCTCTAACTCTTTATTAATTCAAATAAGATAATACATGTAAGAAAAAAACATATATACAATTAAAAGAAAAAAGGGAGGTAGGGGTAAGAGCTAATTTACTCTTAACCTAAGCTGTACTAGCAAGGTCATAGACTACTAGTCTTCATATATTAGTAAGAGAGAATTACATCCAATATTTACATATTGTAGTAATTTGTTTATAATATGTGAATGAGAGAGAGGAATTGTACTAGATGGAGGTGTTACTATAAGTGGAGCTGGAGTAGGAAGACCAGATATATGTACAATTTGTTGTAAAGGTAACCAAATCTCATGATAAATTGATTTTATAATTAAATGATGTATTAGTGGTGCATATTTGATTTTGTCTGAG